>JAMKCH010035058.1:0-114139 GCA_023653785.1 Ophioderma brevispina | reverse complement strand
TTACATTAGAAAGTGACGGTTCCAAAGCAATTTGTATTAAATGAAATCAAAACTGTCATATTCCCTCGAACCACCTACATGTCATATCAATATCTTATGAAAGTAATATATTACATAACCTCCCCGTGTGCGTGAATAATATAGATATATAATTCGGTTTTTAAAGTATTAATTTGATCCGAAGTACAGTATTTTTGTCCACCTTAATTTAATCTATATCCGTTTTCAAACAAAGGCGCTGCTCCTTCACTAATTTTTATGTACCTTTTGAGCCAAATATGAAAGATATTTGGATTTTAGTTTGATAAATTAGGTTAAACATATCCACACACGAGCTACATAGATAAATAAGGACCTGTTAATCTTATGCTTGCACATTTCAGCTGAAATTAGGTCAAACATGGTCTAAGCTATCCTGTGGTACCAAATTTAGAAGAATCAGATGTTTAATAAGGACAATTCAGGAGGGCGATAACCAGACTCCCTCCTCCGGTGTATCGCTACAAAAATGGCTTAGGTAAACGAGGGTTAATATGAGGAAGCATATTTCATTGTGATTACATTTATTAAATAGATCGACAAAAGAACATAATATTGTCTTGAATAATTGTTTGATTTTTATAAAAGGCTGTCCGGAAATAGCTGAAACTTTCCGAATACAATAACAATGATGACTTTCATGTTTCCAATCACCTCGTATATCACTGTTGAAACACAAAAATCTCTAAATTCGTCATATCCTTTGAGAGAACTGAGCCCAAGTACAAAAAAAAATGTATAACGTGTGTTAAAATCGTACTCAGAAATTGCTGCTACTTATATTTCACACGTGTAGCTTTACAAGCATTTCACGTGTTTACCCGAGTTCAGAGAAATACAATATGGAACAATCTACTTAAGTTTATCAATCCCAATTTGAAACAATGTCTCACTTTTAAATCATCACCTTGGGTCAATTCTTAAATATCTACATACTAACAAATTCTAGTTGCGTAAACCCTCTAGCGAACAATCTTGCTTGCGAAGAGTGGTAGTCTCTTGTAAATTTATTTTGTATATTCCGAAAATCCCCGTAAATGAACAGTCAGTCAATTACAGATGTGCTGGTGGGGTTTCTTGTAATGCACGCGTTGTTCAGGCCAACGAATTCTAAGTTGATAAAAGAAGTTTGGTAATAAGACCTAGAATCTTTTTACGGTTTGTAACGCGCCCGTAATATTTTGATTTTTTTTCAGCCAATACAATGAAAGCGGTAAAAAAGTAAACATAATTAAGTATTCAAGCAATCGGCTGACTTATAGCACATCCACACATGTAACAAGAATCATTTCCATCGGCAAATTTATTTAAATCCATAAACAGACTTGTACAATGCAGTCAAATGAATATTTAACGACTTCTTTCGTACTGGGTCAGGTGCTTCCAACAAACCAGTCACCTTTCATTTCAACAGCTCCAGCTATTCTGGGAATGATGTTTGTATCACCGCTGTGTGGACCACCCGTGGCAACACTAACACTTCAAGTTTTTAAAAAGCAAATTAAGACTCACCTGTTTGAATCACTGTAATTTTTGTTGTTGTTGTAAAGCGCTTTGAACTGTGGAAAAGCGCTATATACATTTTTTATGTATGTATGAACAACCAGCGACACACTGCTGAACAAATGCATATTGGCTGTTTTAAAAACTTTGAAACCAGCAGGAATTAATATCAAATTTGACTTGTTAAAATGCCAAACTGGCTCTTCTAATTTGTTGGTGGCGCTTTAATACCTGCCACTACTTTACCATGGCTTTCACGCTGATCTTCAAAGTGACTGTTGCTGTATTTTCAATGTATTATATGGTACCCTGACCTGACCGACTTGAAACCGCCCCACGGAACGGATATTACTATATCTTTCTATTTTTACTACAAATATCTTATTCCTGGTGCATTTGGGTCACCTCTTCCCTTTCGAAACTGGCCCTTTCAATGCCGCCCACCAGTGTAGACTTTTTTCTCGCGGCTTCATACCCCCTAGCGTGCTATTGTTTAGCCCCTTTCCCCCTCCTGACTGTCTGCCCCCCTCTCCTGCCCGTGTTCAGGTTCTACCCAACTATTAGACGGCTGTGTCGTAGCCCCCCCCCCCCCCCCCCCCCCCCCCCCCCCCCCCCCAATGAAAAGAACAGATATTTAGGTCCCATATGATATTTGCATTCATATGGCGCCCTGTAGATATCTAACCCTCTGATTTAAACCGAGTTTTTTTTACTTAAGAACGCCGATTTCAGCAGCTCTTCGCTCGGAGTGGTTTACCCGTCGTCCAACAATTACAGAAAAAATACAAATATTGGCATTATTTGCTTACATAGCATCATATGTAACAAAAAATACCCTTTTCGGCATTTTACACAGTTAGTATAGGAAGGTGGCAATCACCCCCCCCCCCACAACACACCCACACCCTTCGACTTTGAGGGTTACCCCTGACTCCCTTGAGGTTGGTGGTACCCCTCCATCTTGTTTTTCAGGAAAATGCCCCGCAATGGATTAACTTACAATTGCATAAACGCCTTAGTCTATTCGTTTTGCGTTTTTGTGCGACAGGGAGGGGGAATAATCCGTCGTAGGGGGTGCTACCCCCCTCCTTGGTCGGACGAGGTTTTAAACGGGCATATTTAATTTGCAGGATTACTAGATAACATGGAACATAAGTTTGCCAAGTTTAAAAAAAAGTTCCGTTAGTGCCCAAAGGGGTGGGGGTTCCTAGGGACCCAACCCAGATAACCACTTTCCCACGGGAGTTCGATGATGACACTAACACAAGTAAATGGGGGTCACGTAAGAACCACATACCCACAATAAAAATGAAAACTTTGACCTATGACCTATGGCCAATTGAAATTATCACTCTCCGAAAAAGAGTGGTTCGCACATTTCCATCCTCAGCAACTCCAATATAAGGTTTGAATCAAAATAGTTCATTATATCTACTCTAGAATAACCAATTAAAATAATAATTACAAAATATAGCCAAATTTATACCATCTTGTATTTTTCTCAGAAACTTCAAAATCACCTTGGTTTTCCCATAGACTTAAACAGTTAAGAGCACGTCATGACAAAATTAAAATTGATGCTATCAGCATATAAAAGGTTATTATTTAATTGCCTCCTAAGGTATATATCTAAGCAAATAAATCCCAAGATTTGATTAGTTTAATTTTTTAATTAGTAAAATATCTTGATTTTTTCACTTCCGTTAGTGCCGAAGGGGGGGGGGGTCCTAGGGACCCAACCTAATTATTCTAATGAAGCCGTGGGCGGATTGAATTTTTTTAGTATCAGGAGAAGCGTATTCATAAATCAGACAATTAGCAAAAAACTCCTTTTATTTTGATTGCGTAACCGAGAAATCGCAAAAAAAATCAAATGTTGGGTATTATGGAACCCCTCCCCCCCTCCTTGGGCACTTGAGTGTTAAAATACCTAATATGATTATGACTGTAACCCTTTTACCATATTCTAGCAATGGGCTCATGACAATCATTTAAAAAAATAAACTGTGAGAAATTAGGCGATTTACCGTGTTTTGGCATGTCCTACATATATGAAAGAAATGATTGCGAAATTCCTTCTTATTTGCTAAAGTGTTAAGCAGATATTTAACATTCGTGACAGGAACACGTAACTTGGGGAAGGTGTTCAACAACAATGAGATAGTTTACCTGTGCGCAAATTCAAGCAGCAAATTCAAGAATGTTCAAATTTGTTCTCAGGAAATTGAGACTAGAAAATATCACTTGTGCTTTTGTATTAAGGTAAGTGACGAAATTATATTTGAACTTCAGAGATGTAAGGGATATGAGGTAATAGTTGCTCAGAATTCCAAAGAACAGAGGAACTTATTTTTAGAAAAAGAAAAATGGAGATTGATCCTCGTCTACATGAGCCATTTTTTTTAGTGGCAAACCTCCCGAAGGTGGGGGTGCCACCCCCTGTGATTTTCTTTGAATATCCGATATATTGGGTTCCACGTGTTACTTTAGAGTTTCTTCTTTCCATTGGTATCAAAATAAATACCGATATTCCCATATAGTTAAATGAGAACTTATTTTGCAAAAGTAGGAACAGATATAGGTGGCAATATTACAGAAAAACAAGACAAAGCAGTAGGACACTACTGAACGCGAGACGCGAGGTCGCAGTGCCCGCTACAAAGAGGTGGCAGAGACGAGACAAAATATACAGGACAGCACACACTAAGGACAAACATGATGTCCGACTTATGAAACTTAATGAATGAAATGATTAGTTAAAAAGAGGAGATACATAGAAGGGAAAAGGAGAAGAAAAACAAACAAGTTAAGAAGACGTCATCATACAGCTTGACAAGAGGCTTTTTAAAGTTCAGAGGACGGTTGCATCTAAAACTGAGGGACTTGAAATTTGGCGATAATTGCTGGCAGTGTTGGTAGGTGAGGATCATCAGCATGCCTGGTATCATAGTTGTGGGAAGGAGTGTCAACGTTTAAGAAATCTTCAGAGGTAAGATCCGGTGGAAGAAAATGATGTTGATACTGGTACATAAAAGAGGCAAGTTGAAGTTAATAGTTGTTGGATGTCCCGCACTTTAAAGAGTAGAAAATAAGATTTAAAATGGGATAAGTGTGGGCAAGCCAGAGGGAATTAGTACAAATACGGATGGCGTTTTTTTTAAGAAGAAAGACAGATTCAAGACTGGAGTTGTTAACTTATTGCTGTGTTTGCGAATTCCAGGAAATATTAGAGTCAATCAGCAGTGCAAGGAAGTTGTTTTGGTCAACTTGGAGGATTGGAGTATCATCAATTTGTATATTAATGTCAATTTTAGTTTTATTACTATGTTCATATATAGTCTTTCTCTGTTTAAACAGCTTTCAAATATCTCCCATTATGGGTTGTATGTCGTTAACATTATAAATTATTTAAAACACACTGTACCAAGCATAAATTGTCTGTTGTGGTATTTCTTCATTTCAAGATATGACAGTTGTTTCCCATTCTGCTACAGATAAGACTACAGGTTCGTCAGAATACATTTGTTTGGTTTGCATATTTTTGATATTAAAATATACAATGATTAACCTAATTTCCGCTAAAATGTGCAAAAGATAAACTTTACAAGTCATCATTCATTTATGTGGGCCGTGTGTAATAGATATTAAAATATGATATGTTTAACCTAGATTTCAAAACTAAAATGTCACCATCTATCATGTTTCGCTCTACAGGGTACATCCCAATCTTTAAAGGATGTTTTTTCTTGGTTAAAGCAAAGACGGAACTAATGCTTATTTTAAAGTTTTCAAATACACGTAAATCCTCTAAAGTGGACAGAAACACTATATACTATATGCAAACTTAAAGACCACGATTTCTATTATTTCATTTGGGGATATATTTTTCCTGTATTTTTTTCATAACATATCATGAATGGCATATTTGATGTAGGCGGTTCGAGGCAGTATGACAGTTTTGATTTCATTTAATACAAATTGCTTTCGAACCATCACTTTCTAATAAATATTTGGTAAGATATGATATACTGTGCATGTCATTTTGCATTACTTCGACTGTCGTTTCGTAATTATTGTTAAATACCATTAGAAAATGAAAATATGCGCACAGTTCGTATGACCTGAATCTGATCCTATATCTGCATATTTCTTTTCAGTGTATTAGCTGGTGCTTTATAATAGCTTAATTGAGGGTTTCGAATACGTCACATTGTTTTTTGTTTGTTTGTTTTTGTTTGTTTGTTTGTTTTTTGGTTTAAGTCCATTTATTGCAGTGAGCGTAAACTATCAAATATCTTGAAGTGTTAAAGGCACTATCAGTGATTTGCGAAATCAGAAAATCAAAAAAATCATCAAAATTCAGATTTTTGCATTTTTGGAACAGGTATCTATAGGTGTCCTAACATACCCTGCAAGTGATAAGTCTAGAAGCAACCTAGGTAGGACGAAATCGGATTTTTTAGCCATTACTCTCCGTCCGGACAATTACTACAACGTGTAATTGAATGGGATTTATATCTCTGAACATTGCTGTTTTCTTACTTTTCTGTCAACTTTTCAGTTGGAAAATATAACCTATGGAGTCCTACAGACGTGGATCCTTCACCTTCAAGCTATCATACAATTTAAATATATTTATCTTTCTCGATACTCACTGATCTGTCTTACGGAGTATTTTGTATTGTAACTGTTTGTTTTCGTGTACGTTTGATTTGTGCGTGTGTATGTTGAATGGTCGCTTTTTCAAATCCTGCACGCCTTAGAGCTAAGACAAGGTTCCGTCCTCTAGTGATTCGTGACATGTTGTTCGCTGATGATGCTGCCATTACTTCCAGCATTTAATCAGGACTTTGCACAGCCCTGCTCATAGATCGCTTCTCACAGGAATTTGCCTTCGGCTTGTCACAGTTTGAAAATACTATGTCCTTGCCCAGAGCTCAAAACCACCTAGTGCATCACAATCGACTTTTACCAACTTGAGTTGTTCAGGACTTCACCTACCTAGGGTCCACCATCATTGACAGTCTGTCTCTCGATGCAGACTTCGGCAACGCTTGGTAAGCTGCAGCACTTGCCGCCCGGCTTATCAACGGTGTGTGGGAAAATCCAAGCTGTCCCTTAAGACAAAGGCAGCAGTTTACAACGCATCATTTCACGCACATTACTGTATGATATAGTGAGACATGGACTACATACTCTAGGCATAGAAGAAACTTCACAAGCTTCCTCTGCGGCTTTATTATACGCATTCTCTGGGTGTCCACCTGAAGGCCCTTGTGCAAATTCAGGCCTCCTGAACTCGAATTGGGCCTCCCTTCCCCACCATCTCTAATTTCTTAGACAAACGCAGACGGGTCCGATGGGGGCTGGGCCATGTCCGTCGATGGAGATGGCCGTCTACTTAAGATATCCTGTATGCTGAGCTGACGTCTTGCAAGAGGAAAGTTGTCGACCCATGCTCCGCTACAAAAGGATATTTGTAAGCGGTGATCTGTGACCCTGAACATCGACTTGGGTGCTGGGAGAAACTTGCTTACAATCGTCACTTTGGCGGAGAACATTGAAGCAACCATTGAGCTTGGAGAACAACAATCCAGCCAGTTTGAGAAGCCGCGAGCCTAAAGAAAGCTGCACAGATCCTTTGATAGTCAGGCTGTGACATCCTATATATGTAGCACCTGTGGCAGAGACTGCACTCTAGATTGGCCGCTTCATCCACAGACGTCGCTGTTCATTTAACCTGTGACTTAATGTGAGCGCTTTATCCATAGTCGCTTGCGACTGACTGAGGCCATGATTATGATGGATGATGTTTGTTAGTTAGGAGAGGGAAATAGAGTGTGGATGAATCTGAGAGCGAGAGAGAGAGAGAAAAAAAAAAGAAAGATCTAAGTCAGGAAGAGTCAGACAAACAGACACACATACACACACAAGGTTACGAGGGTATTAAAAACATTACTAATACTGACTGAAACTGGGGAAAATATTAATGGATTCGAAAAAAATAAAGGCGGGAAATTAATTTCCATGTGCGCGAAAAACGGCCATTTTTGCTTTTTTTCTAAAATATTGTACTTGCAAAATATCGTACTATGATGACAATCACATTAAAAACAATAGAACAAGTACTGCAATTCTGTCTCAAAGCTAACTTGTCCTAATCAAGGCCTATGGACTGTTCCCAGTAAATTCTTTAGAATGTGTACGAACACGCTTATTTTCGCTGATTACAATAATACAAACGAACGAGCAGGCGGACGCTGTTTTCGCACTTACCGAGGTCAAAGTTCCATACTAATTAAAGTATTACAACTGTGCACTACTACTGTGTTATACGTCACACTCGTCATAGCGACTACGAACATGCTATAGCCCATGCTACTTTGGAAGCCCTTTTGAACATCTGCAAACACACCGTGCCCGATCTTTGAGACGATAAACTTTCTGCATAAACCACATTTTATGAGCGAGGGTCGCCTGGCGAAAATCAACGAGAAAGAGGATTTTCCGTGTTTTTAGGTGTAATGGGCGTGGGTGGTAAACATCTAAGCGTCCACCAGTGAGCTCGCTGATTCAAGATGACCGTCCGACCTCTAGCATTTTATTACTCTATCTCTATGGTCCTAATTGAATGTGAAACAAATCCGTCGAAACCTTTTATAATATTAATATGTCCTTTGTATTGCCAAGTTTAAGATTCAATTTGAACTCTAAATTTAACCTCATTTTGAATTCCTCAAAGTTGCTTGTGACTCCGTGAAATCTCATTTCAGGATCATGCTTTTAAGCTAGGGCAATATCTTGTACTCCTAACGAAATTATGGTGGTTTTGATGTTGTACACACACACACACACACACACACACACACCCACACTCGGTTACGCACACACAAAACACCCCACCCACACACAATCAACGCCGGTATAACGCAACTGAGAATCCAAAGAGAGAATGTCCCAGCTACCAGGACGACATGTACAGAATAAACCTTGACCTTGAAGACCAGGCTATGGGATGGAGTGCCAAAATAAATTTGAGGATGCAATAGTTGGACATGATAGGGATAGATACTAAATCACATAGGACGTTGTCATTCATGACACTGGTTTTTAAATAAACCTAATATAAGCATTATAAACCGTAATTACCCCAATTGAATTATGTATACTGCATTGAAGGCGGGGCACTAAAACACGAGACAAGTATATAAATAATTTTAGAAACTGACGCAAACACAACTTATATCCATTGGCTTACGAAATCTTCTATCCACGCAAATGCTAAGTGTTAGGTGTGAACATGGTTGAAATTAAGTACCTACATCACCCAAAGCCATATTGCATGCAGTGGTTATGTAATAACTTTATAACACAGACGCAGAACAAAACGACAGGCAGGGACAGAAGCATTCCATTTACCGAAAGCTACCTAGATAATAGACCATTTGCACGATCCCCATAATGCATCTCGTATTGTGCCCATTTTCCATCCGGGAACTTGAACCAGCCTCAAGTCGGCTAAAAACATACGGTTAAGAGCGTAAAAAGAATACAAAAAAGCTTACCCTATGTGTGACGTTGCACTGTAGTTGTGTATTTTTCCGGCAGGTGACAAGTAGGACACAGTTACGATCGAAAATATCACTTTTTGTCGTGAATTTCAACACCATTGCCTCGATTGTTTGTTGTTCCTTTGATATTTTTCTACATTTTTGTAAGATTAACTTCACGTGAAAAGCTACTTTGTATTGTAATTTTAGGCACTGTTCGGCGACGCGAACGAACAACAATTTTTTTTTGTAAACATGAACTCTGGTACAAGTTCCGGATGGAAATGGGCACAATACGAGATGCATTATGGGGATCGTGCAAATGGTCTATTGACAGATTAATTACCAAACCATGGAAAATACAATGAAATCCTGCTACCAATATAAGGGAAGATTGCAAAGATATAGGGAGATTTAGAATACAGCTGGGAGAGGTGACCAGTACATAAATAGTGTTCAAATATCCGAGTGTGTGTCGGTAAACGTTGTTTTCCAATAGCTAGAATGACTTTCATGAATTATTCACTCCGAGTGTGAGTTAGGGTTAGGATTAGGGTTAGGGTTAGGTTTAGGGTTAGGGTTATGTTTTAGGGTTAGGGTTACAGTTAGGGTTATGATGACATGTCCTTCTAGCTATTGGAATGCAGCGCTTACCATAGCATACTAAACCAAATGAACACTGGAGTATTACGGACACACATGCACACAGACAGATTAGGATCTGGTATAGGTTAGAGATATTATCTTTGCTTTTCTTACGGAAGAATAATCAATCTCAGTTAGGCTATGAATCAGAAAGAATATGAAGGTTTCGTTGTTAGAATTTTACCCTTGTCCATACGAGCAACATATCATTTATTTACACAAAACAGTTATAATCTATCAAATATAAATCATTTGCAATTTGTTAAATACATGTATAATAGACGGTCAATTATACGCCAAATACAAAGTTTTAAAAAAGCTCTCGAAATCAAGCAATGTTTTTTTTTATCAAAGGGAAGCGCTAAGAGATACTGTTATTGCACGTTTTTCCTCAAGTACTCGACTCACGTTGTATAGATTTCTCATTCAACATAAGCATACAATAGTTGATGAGTTTCGGCATTCAAAAGTCACAGGTACCATGATAGCAATCACAAGAAAATAGGGCAAGTACTGTAATTCCGCCTCAAAGCTGATTCTTCCTAATTGAAACTGAAGCTAATCCATGTTGAAATACCTTAATATTATTGCCACATGCTTTGTATTATCTAGGTTTCAGAATCAATTTATTTTTGAACTCCAAAATTAGCATCATTTTGAAAATCTTGAAGTTGCCCGTGACATCATGAAATCTCATTTCACGATCATGCCTTTAAGATACGGGCGTCTTCTTGTTCTCCAAACGAGTACGGAGATTACTCTATAAATCCCGAGTTTTCCTTATTACTGCACGCAGTAATTAACCTCATTTCCATCTTCTAAATCGGCGGCCCGTAGAAGCTAGGGCCAACACTCTATCTTCTGGGTACGTCAATTTAGGGCGACTGTTGAGCTCACTTAATCACATTTGCAAATCTTTTACCCATAAGCAGTTCAGATACTATCATTGTGCAGCTGGCGGGATGGTGTGACATTTATCCTGTTAATAAATACCCATGTATGTGGACAAGCTATGGTATTTCTCGCCTTGTGGAATATTGCATTAGATAAATGGGGGCATTCTGTTAGTGATGAGGTGCAGGGTAGATATACTCGCTAGTCGATCTTAGTCATTAACATCACTAATGATTGATTTCGACTGAAGTTCTCAAAGTCGATAGCACTTGGGTATGCAATGATATTGGGGTTATGTTCGTATGGTAACCTTCTGGATGGGATGGCTAAGCTGTTAGCTGAAAAAAGTAATTGAGATGGTATCACACATCGGTGTTTTATATTAAGCTTTCTTTTCCTGTCTGTAGATCGAGAAACTGACTTCCCGACCTTTCAGCATGGGAAGGATGCAATATTGCACTTCTTTAATCCAAACCCAAATATGTCAACCCTGACATGGCAGTGGCCTACTTGCCCATATTTTTGAAGTTATATTAAGTATCCTGAAAACTAGGTTTGATGACCTAGATAAACTATTGTGTTATGTATACCTGGACATTGTGTCGAGTGAAGTGATATGGACCAACTCCATTGCATCAATCCAATATCTCCATGTGCAAAACACCACGTCATTGAATACGTTGGAGGCCTGAGAAAGGTGAACCTTGCTCATTAAAAAACACCAGCCCCCGAGTTATACATTGACTTATGGAGTACCGTGTCCTTTGGCACTTTTGGAAGTGACACATGCCGTTTACCAACAGTGGGATTTGGAAAATTAGCGATCAACCGAGGGGAAAGTTCATGAAAGGGGAGACGTAAGACATGATTTGCCACATATCACCGTCAGTGTTCTCGAATAGGGAGGAAATGTATAATGTTGGCATCAGATCGCGCACCATGGCCCAATAGAAAGCGATGTTTGTCATCGCCCCATACTGAATATTTCGGAACGTTGGTACTAGTATTCGCATTCGTTTGGTTGTTTTTTAAACATATCTTTGAAATACCTGAGGGGTCCGAAGACCATTATTCCGAAAGTCGTTTATTCCGAAGGTCCATTGTTTCCGAACACGTCGTTTTTATCATTCGGTATCTAATTGAACCCACTGTCCCGCAGTGATTTTTGTACGAATTTAGACTACATCAGCATAAAAATGAAATATGTTAATTTAGACTGCACAATTAGGGGCAAAACATTGTTTTCAAACACGTAAAAACTGGAGCAAAAATCTTTGACAATTATTTTTTGTTGATATCTACTCTAGAATTCCAAATTACATTTTTTAATACCAAAAGTGCAGTTTCAAGGCATATCCTGTATTTTTACGGGTGTTTTGCAATATTTTCATAGAGTTTGTACGTAACAGATTAGCACGTCCACGCTGATTTTTTTTCAGCACATAAAGGCAGGGATCCTAAATAACTCGGGATAGACACTCGCTCAACGAAGTGGAGGCATATGTTACTTATGGATCGCCGGTCTTGCGTGGCGCTGTGCGCTACCCATCCCCATTTACCGTCATACTGCAATACTAATTAGGTGACTTATCGTACATGGTGGCGGTATTACTACGCCTGCGAAGCGTCTATTGGCATTTGTACCCAGCGGCACCCGCCTAAAAGGGTTCATTATGGGAAAGTGTCGAATAAGGGGCGAGGCGCTAAGACTTTGTAGGGGAAAAAACTAAACCAAAAAAAAATATTCTCATCGACTTCCATTATGCCCAATAGGGGGGGGGGACGCCCGGGACCCTCACTAATTACTCATTAACGGCTTGACCAGTTTCATGGGGTTTTTGGTATTTAAAGAAAAACGCATATAAAAGGCAAGTCAACTAAAAAAAGCCGGGAAACTCCCTGCGTAAAACGGCCACATCCGAAAACACGTGTCGGTCCATAGCACCTACCGGTCACTTAAATTATGGCGAAAAATGTGCTGATTGGACGCTTCCGGTTGCCAGGACAACCATATTAACAATTGGGCTTAATGGTGCCCTACGTATTTTCATCAAGGTTTGTACCGGCTCCCTTTTTTTTTTTTGTTTTTAGGTATCTTTTTAAGTGATTTCAGCCAATAGATCCCTACGAGGTAACATTGAACCAGAACAATATTAGTCATTTTTCTCAACTTCTCAATAAGGACTATCAGTGAATTTGAAAATATTAAAATCGAAAAAAAATCAGATTTTGCAGTCTTTAACAAGGATAGATATCCTAACAATCATGTAAGTTACAAGGCTGAAAGCAACCAAGTGAGAAAGAAATCGCATATTTTAGCCATTACTATATACTCTCCGCGGACATTTACTACAACAAGTGATTTAATGGAGATTCATATCTTTGGGCAGTGCTGTTTTCTCTTTTGGCATTTTGCATTGAACAAAAAATAACTTACGTGAATTCTATTGATCTTTTTGGGTGGATCACTGATGGTGCCCTCAAATATGGTATATGGCACAAACAATTGTCCTTACCACCAAAAACAGAGACAACTTCTGGTGTAACGATTTTTGTTTATTCATTATTTTCCTAAAATGTGAAAAAACGATAAAATATCTCATCATAATAATTATTTTTGTTGCATCACTGGCTTCAAAGTATCCATATAAGTCATATGGTCATTGTGTTCCAAATATGTGAAACCCAATTCAGAATAGCGGAACTCTGTTTGAAATTCACATAACGAAGACAATATTTGATCGGAATCCGAACCTTTTTCATATTCGAACTAACAAACCCTTCTAGTTTGAAATTCGGAATTGTGAGACCTTTGTAAGATTCGGAATAAAGAACCTTTATAAAATTCGGAAAAAAAGCGAACTTAATATTCGAAAGCGAACCTTTTTTAGATTCTGGAAGAATGAACCTTGGAATAACGAGATTCAACAACGGGGATTGTTGCCTAATGTGAATGTTGCTTGATAAAAAAAATACAGATTTTCGATTGAAATGATAAAACAAAAACAAAAACAAAAAAGACAAAACAAAAAGCAAAAACTGTGTCACATTGCTTTGTTAGTCAGTATTTGATTCAAGCCATAGGAAGGTCAGACAAAAGGGGGAAAGCCAGTATTAAAATTATGACTTGAGAATTGGGTACCAGATACTAGCAGGAAACACCAACACAGATCCCGTTTCTCGAAGCTGAAGAAAATTAAAAACGAAAGGAAAAGGTGCCCTTTCCATGAGAGTGATGTGCATAGCAATTGTGTTAGCTCAGGCTTAATCGATCGGTTGAATTTATCTGTAAGGTACCTCCTAGCTGCCAGGCGATTGTATTGAAATGTATTTCACTATGTTGTCCTGCATCATTAGCACACGGGCACCACCACTAGTTGACGAAGAGATCCGGCTAAGACAATGGGTTAACGGAGCAAGGATATGGGACAAGTTTAGCTCATTGGTTCGTGTTTTTAATTGCTTGACCCCCAGTCATGGTTGTTCATTACCCTTTATGATTAATAAATTACTAGAATTGCTATCTTATGTGCAGAAACGGACCGGAAACTGGCAAACCTGACGTAAAAAGTGGTACGCATATATAATTACTAGCTATCTATCCCTCTCTCTCTCTCTCGCATAGAGATAGATAGATTATATAATTGCTCTCGCTCTGTATATATATATTCTCTCTCTCGCGCTCGCTAGATAGAGTAAGATATATAGATATATTTATGTATCTATATAGTATATCATAGGGAATAGAACACTATTGATATATTTTTCGGTGTTAACTTAAACAAAGTGAGCTTCATCAAAGAAACAAAGAATTAGTTAATAAATCACAGATAATGTCTTTAAAGAAAATTGCTTGCAAGAAATTTTGAAGAAGTAACTCTTGTCTACCCGGGACCAAAGTACGATCGATAATCCGTCGAAGATTTAAATGATTGCCTTCTGGAACAACGTAAGTGTTGTTAAATGATGTGTTTCCTTTCAAAACGCTTGCAAATTGGTATGATCGCAACCCAGTGGAATACAACATGTTTGTAACCCCCTTGTGGATACTTGATCATAAACACTTAAAAAACATAATAACAGACGGAACAGTTTTTTCTTCTTAAAATAAGCTCATACCTCCTCAATCGAATAAACGATCTTAAAAATGTTAAAAGGCCGTCAGAGTATTTCCTCTCCTGGGCGGCACGGCAGCCTGGCAAAAGGATTTCCGCAGAAAAACTCTAAGCAAGTCTGTTTTTTTTTGGGGGTTTTTACAAAAAACAAAAAAAAAAAACAAAAACCCTAGAAACTGTTAAGATACTTACTAGATTATGAACAAAATGGCCTTGGTCTAACAGGCTTAATAATTCAGAAATAGATTCTAAACGCCCCGGTGGCACTGAGGTGGGAATCCAACAGGTCTGCCAAATAGAAGCACAAATAATGTATGTAAATCGCCGCCAGAAACAGGTTATCATCAAAGACCCTTTCTTGTCCTTATAATTTTATTTTATTTCTACAAGTGCTTGGACCCCAAGTTCATTTTTTGTTTGGGGCACAACAGGGTATTTGATTAGATATCGTCTGTTTGGACCCGGTCTGCTTATGGATCACCGGCGGTACGAGCTTGATGAAGGAAAAGGCCAATAACCTGAATGGTGCGCATGCACTGCACGAATAAATCCACTTGCGCCGTGTTCAGAGTAATGGTAATAACAATTCTGTGTGTTGCATACTTACAAAATTAAACAAACATAAGCGCGGGTGTCTTACTTTTCTATTCCATCATGTAAGATCAGCTTGCAAATAAAGATGTTTTCAATATTATACTGTTTAATTCTACTGGTACTAGGCCTACGGGGGGGGGGGGGGTATGGGGTCTTCTTTGAAGCAGTGAACTTTGGAATGTTTTCTTAATTTTCCTAACTAGTGGTATATACATGTATTATATCATATTGTAGCCCATGTCACAAAGTTTTAAAATCATGAAATTTTTGCTTGGTTGGCCAATGGTAACCACGTAGGCCTCTGATTGGGATAACAAACTAGAACGAACGTAACTAAATAACTAAACATGCTATGAGGACGAAACTTTGGTGACATATGCAGGAGGTAAATACGAAGTGAACCATGAAGCCGAAATTTGAATACCGTGGCCATGGCAACGGCAATCGACCAATCGCATAATTTCATGGCGTATTTGAATTTGGAACACAATTTTGAAAATCGGCCTTCATGGTTCACTCGCCCGGTATTTGTTAATATGTGTGCCAAATTTCATGTCATAGCATGTAGCGTTCTCGAGTTCACGTTCGTTCTCGTTTGGATGTGTGCGTATTTAACGAAACGAGTATAGGCCTCGAAACATTTAGAAAAAAAATGGGGTGCTTTGATGTGAAAATGGAATTTATTTTTTTTAAATTTTAATGTTATACTGACTTATCATAATTATTAATGACAGAATCATCGAAATAGGTGCAACCATTGTCCTGTAATTAATTTTTAACAATAATGTTTGAAATATCGCAGGGTGAGAAACAATAAAATACATAAAAATCACTTACCCCGTGACATGGAAGTACTGTAATTAGGAAAGGATTAATATGAGATATTATTGACTCAACTTAGCCCAAATAAATGGTGTTAATTAGGGCACAAAAGAAGATGGGTGGGAAATAGAGCGGAAAGCGAACCCCCCAACTCCAACACCCCCACACCCCACAATACCACAACACCCCACAACAACACCCCACCCCCCCACACGGTGAAATTGTCACATGCTAAAATCTAGAGATGATACATTTTTGCAAATTTCGCGTAAACTACTTCACTTTGATCAGCAATATCTCGAGAACCGAATGTCCGATTGCGAGGAATAAAAATGCATTTTGTAGATTACAATCTACACAATTTAGCCATTGCATTATCTCAGTTTCTGGATTAGAACAAATTTTATCATATTCAGACCCCAGACTCCCCCCCCCCTTAACACGACAAAGATGTGCAACAAATGTAAAAATAAGATAATGCCATTGGAGCCCCTTACCAAAGATAGTAAAGAAAACGAGCACTGTCGTACTGTCATCTCAAAATCGTCCGTTTGAGATATTTACTTTTAAAGTTCATCCATTTGCATATATTATGATTAAATTTAGCTGGATTGAACACATTTCAATATATTATCCTTCATTTTCCAATATCCTCAATTTTGAGACTTAATGATCAAAATATTTGAGAATTGAATAACAAAATTTGTCCAAGGATGCATACTCATTATGGAAAAGTAACATGCTATATTCAATTGGTGAACACAGAATATCATTAAATTGGAATACAATTCCTGATATGTGTTGCTTAACAAAATATTTTTACTTTGATTTACCCTCTTTAGTTCGATGCTTATCTCTGTAGTTCCCATTAACCCTCGTCTACGAAGGGGGGGGGGGGTTACACCCCCTTCAGGTTTTTTCCCCGGCTTGCTAAAAACCCCCTTTTTGTGGCTGCCAACTATTTAATGTAATTGTCAATTGACATGTTCCGTCCTTTTAATCCAAAAACAAACATCCACCGGGGTATGAGGTAGATACAGGGTGATCCCAAAGTGATCGATAGGGGGGGGGGGGGGTGGTAACCACACCCCCCCCCCTCCGAAGATGCCTAACAACAACACAGGTACACACATAACTTGATTTTTGTACACTAGCTATGGTCCTCCTCTTTCCTTTGATACCAAAATGAGTACCAACAGCCTAGCATTACGGCACAATTGGAAGTAATAAAGTTCGCATGTCAGCAAAACTGCCATTTCCATAGACACAACCAGTGGAAAATCAATTTCGCCAAAAGGTTAGGAAAATCAGATTTTCATGCGGTTTTGAATCTACTTGATGGGAATGACTAGTTTTTATATAAAGAAATCATTTTAGAGCTATAATCGGGTGTTTGGGTCAATAAAATTGCGAAATATCAATTTTCCACCCTATATTCAGTATGTCGTACTTTCCTCAACATATGACGGTCATGGTGACGTTAGATAATGGGATGTTAGTACTTATTTTGGTACCAATGGAAGAAGAAACTCTAAGCTATTCCTTTGGTACCAATTTACAGGAATCGGGAGTCAGTAACGAAAATCCAGGGGGGGTGGTAACCACCCCCCCCCCTTCGGAGTTTTGTTCACACAAACAATGGCTCAGGTAGGACGAGGGGTGTAATTTATATAGCAACCCACACTGGAATGTTAGAATTTTTATGGTTAAAACTCCGCATCTAAAAGTTACGTAGTTTTGCCATAAACAATAAGGAAAATTTTGGAGCAATGATAAAAGGCACTTCATTCATTCTTCATTATTCATTTCAATCAATCAATCAATCTAAATCGCACCTGAATAGACATTGCGCTCTGTCAAGAAGGAAGCATTCTGGAATATAAGACTTTGTTAAATGAAAGCAGCCGCCCCCGAATTGCCAAGAAATAAAATTAGTTCAAAAAGTAGTGCTTATTCAAAAAGTAGTTAAGTAGTTCTGCCATAAGGCCGCATGTATTGTGTCGGGCAGGCCTATCATTATAATGCTATAGCTACCAATTTTACTCTATTTAGCTCTATCCTAGATTCAAATTCAAACAGATTTGGGCAGTTGAGTAGGTGAGTATTCTTTAGAACAAATGACTCCGATTCAAATACCGGTACGCATTGCTTATTTGTATCCAAACAGGTAAGTACGGACACGCAGGAGCGGATACTGAAGCACTACATACGAAACTTGAACACTGTGTATGTTGATATGTACTACGCTATCTGTCGAGGCAAACCCATCGGTTGAGTCATGCAAATGCTATGATACATGTATTAAAGCCCGCAAGATTAGGTAATACTTTCAAAGCTCTTCGAGGTCATATATTGACTTGATTGACTGAACGACACTTACTATGAAAACGAACATTTTTGTTGGAGGGCACACATAATGCCACATGATAAAGGGGGTAACCTTCTTTTGTAGCCCAGTCACTACGCACAGTTGTTGTGCACTTTTTTCCTAAAGCACGCAAAACTTGGAATGGATTATGCATTGAACCTAAACAATATCTGATTACAGGGCCAAAATATGAAAAACTTATTGGCCTATAGCGCCCTCTATAGTTACGCAATTATGAATATTCCTTCAAGGGCTTGAAAGAACCAGATAATCTTGTAGGGACTAGTGATAAAACACATTGACCACAGCTTTCAGTTTGTCTCCTTCGACAACAACGTTAGCTAATCGTAATCGACACCACCGCAGTATCAGTCAACAAAAAAAATGAATCATAAAACTCTTAAAATATTTAACTGAACTTTTGAATGAAGTTTGCCCTGGGAAAATCGTATTACTCTGACAAGCCACAGGATTTAATTTAATTTTAGACAAAGATGGTGTTAAGGAAACGATGTCCAAAATTAACGCTGTCTATTGTAGTAGTGTTTAATTTTGAAAGCAGTTAATAATCTGTCTTAAAGGATATTTGAAACTTATATCCGACTGTTTATAGCCATGATCTAAAAAAGAAGGCATATGTCACTCTAGCTTGTAGAATAGCAGGGCTTTCAAAGTAAAATTATAAATTGAGCCTTTGAATACAAGATTGAGTACAAATTTTTAAACTTATTTGAGCGATGTTTCCAAAAAGGTTGCCCCTTTTTCGCTGGCACACTTTAGAACTCGCAGCCATAACACAAATGGTGCATGAACGTATCAGTAAAGATGCGAATTTCGAAGTGTGCCAGGGTCGTTCTTAATCTTGGAAATGGCCCGACTGGAAACATTACAGGTCTGCCATTAACAATTTGAACCTATAAAATATAGCTTTCAATTAATCCAGTAAGTAACGTATGCGCAGAACAAGACCTAGATTTCTTTAACATATCACTAACAGAACATCAATAACCACAATCATTGTTACCATAGGCCTTAATGACATCAATAATCAAGGTCAGGTGAGTCTGCGCACACAGCCTGACGGAGAAAGGGAGTACAGACTTTTTACATAGATAGAGTTTAGTTTATTTGACCTAGACAATAATTTTTGAAAGGTGGTTAGAATTTGGTGCCGTCGGCATTTCATGAAAATCCATTATGGCTGCTTATATGTCCAAATCAGAAATTCCTTAAGTAAAGCCCCAAACAATAAGAACATGGGTACAAACCATGATCTTTGCACGAAAAACATAAAAATATATCAATAGTTCCGTTTCTTCCGTAATTTTGATACCCTTCTTGCCCATTGCGATCAAATTGCCAACACTACCCATTATAGCAATCTCTCCTTTTAACAAGTTGCAATAAAAGGGGTAGAAGTTTTAATATAGACGTCCCGTTGATGCAAAATGAGGTATTACAATTGATTCCGTCAGGAACTGTATGACATGTGAAGTATTGTGGACGGAATTCAATGGCAAAACCTATTTGCATCAATGGGACTCTATATGAAGTTCTACCATTAAAAGGTTATAACCAATATTGATTGCATCAGTGAAAACCGCATTCTTCCGTGACGTGTGGGTCACTTAATGCATGGTTGTGTATTGTTAACCTTGTAATAAAGGTGTTCAGTTGCAACTTGAAATGTGACCCACATTTCGTAAAATGGACATTGGGTTGGGAGGATGATCACAATGGCTCACGAAGGTTGCAAAATTTGCAGAACAAACAGACTATTGATATTAATTTATGTTTTGTGCATTATAGACCAATGTTTTGTAAAATTTAATGGAGGTATTAGACATGAGCCCGTTATTTTGGGGGTCTTTATTCGAATGATGCAACGTTTGTGGGTACTCTGGCATTTTGTGAGCATGAGGGAGGGGTGTAGTATGTAATTGATCACACATTGCCACAAAATACAATGTGGTGCTCAAAAGTAAATACGAGCTACGGAATCATTAAAATTATCTGAACTATCCAGTATACCTATTATGTTATACAGAATACCTAAATAATAATAGTTCACCAGGTGTTCAAAATCTGTTACAATTGAACACACTCTGGAAGGATTTTTAACATCTCTAGAATGAATGCGAACACATCCGACACGCTCAAATTTGCCAGGTAGATGCTGATGTTAGTATTATATGTATGCTTTAAGCCTTACAGTTATGATTATATGTATTGATCACTAGAAACACTTATGGCATTTTATCGTGTAATGGACATTCCAAATTGAAGTGGCAGGCCAATTCTGCCCATTTCAAAGATATCTAAAAACCGATGTAGTTACAATCATAATTATATTAGTACAATATAAATTAAATTATGGATAAGGATTTGACTTTTGACATCCTATCAAGCATATTGTTTCGTAAAGCCAAACCAAAAATGTTAAGATGGGGCCAATATGGCAACCTTTTTATATTATTTAAACCTAAAATACGAATATCTGTAGTTGTATTAGGTATAGCATCAAAATTATTATTAAGTTTAACTTAAAATATGAATGATGTCTTTGAACATTACAAACGCGTATCTGGTATTTTTGTTTGACAAACTGCTTAAAAATTTAAAAATTACCGCCAATGATATTATAAATATGACAATTGGTGGTTTTACTTGATCTAAAAGACAGTCATTTGACTGTCTTCTTGATTGGTAAGAATGTTAACACACTTGAAATGTCTGATCTCTGGGTGCCTAGAATTATCTACTCCCAAATATTTATGCGTTTGGTCATTGAATAATTTCGGGGCATATTGGATTTTGAGGTGGCCATATGGATTTGATGTTGTAATGTTGTTAAAACACTAGTCGCTTTAAACCTGGATATAGAACATAAAAGTATGGCCTTTTGGATAAATTTGAGAGGGGTATTCTAGAAAGGCCCCTGAACGAAATTTTGCACATCCTCTAGAAAATATTGGCTAAGGTCAGTTCATAAACAAAATCGACCGAGTAGAAAACGAAATTATACTAAGCATGTTTTAATCGATTTCAGCAAGAGGTAAGGCTTGAAGCAAATTTCAGTAAGTGAGTTAAGGGAATAGTGGACACAGAGATTGGTAAATATCTTTTTCGATTATGGTTATTTCCTCCTTGGATGCTGTCCTACACTCAACTCCGGAAGTACACGAGGAGGGTTATACATGTGTGCCGTAGTCCACTGCGCACTTCAGACAAGACAGAGGGTAGTAGAGTATTAAATCTTTAAAAAATAATGGATGGACGTACATGTATATGGTCTATTTTATTTTTTCAAATTCAAGGTTGGATACAGGTCATAATGGTTTGGACAACGTCTTATCAGAGTAGAAGGGGCGTTACACAAAAAAAAAAAAAAAATCACTAAATGGTTCAAGAACCTTTTTCGAGGACTGTAGTTTTTTAAACATGACACCCATTGATATCTATTCCAAAGCATAAATACGTATGACCTAAGAACTCTGTGAACTTGAACAATAAGATACATTTATCATTATGTACTCTCAGTCACGCCTCTTCCGGTTGCATCACTACAGTTTCGACCATCAGTGATTAAAAAACGCGATTCCGTAAGTGTTTTTAACAAAATGGTGAGCCTCATGAATTTAATTATTTTGTTTAAGTATTTGTCGCTTTGCTGGAGAATCGGATATTTTCCCTGAAATAATGTGACACATTGATGTTAATAGCATACATATTGTATTTAAAATTGCGCCAAGATAGCCCAAAATGTTATAAAACATGCGATGTAAACCTCGCACGGTAATCGACAGCTAGAATGAACACTTTGAAGTTAGAAGCTGTCAGTGAAACGCGGTACATAGGTGAAGGCCACTCTCTGTTTCATTCTTAAAGTAACACAGGACAAAATTTTCAACAAAAAATAATTTTATCTCAGCTAATTAGTACGGTAGTAAATGGAAACAAACATCGGTTAAAAGAAACTGTGAGTGACCACCCAACGCGTAAAACACAAACGAAATTTGCAGAAAGACTTAAAAGTGAAGTATTTAGAATTCTCATAAGTTATTTTTTCCAAATGACAAAATTGACAGGACAAAAGGAAAAAAAATGGCGTTTTCAATGATTAACTCATTCATTACGTGTTGAAGGATGTTCCGTAAGGGACAGTACTGACTAAAAGGTCCGATTTTGTCCCAAACGCAGGTTGCTTTTGGTTCTTATCAATTGAAAATTGTTCAAGACATGCACAAATCTAATTGTTGATGATTTTTTTCGATGTTCTGATTTAGCAAATCACAAATGTGCCTCAATAAGCTATGTCTGTTCTCTGTCTGCCAGCATATCTGTCTGTGCAAATTAGTTCTAATCTAACTAGAATAACAACATATAGAATATTAATTAATTGAATAACTATAAAGGCTCATTTAACTAGTGAATTATTCAATTTCCCCTCTGTGTTTAGTTTATTATATTATTATTATCCAAAGACCACCAAGAAGTATACCAACGATTTTTGTTATGATATTTTCTCTATGGACAGGGGTAGACCTTCAATGCTAGCACTGGTTTCAAGCCTGCAAACACAATGTTCAAAATAATTAAGAACAAAATGTCAGCAATTTAGCAAGTTTGTCGGTTCGTAGCAGACAGTTTTGAACGAGGCTATATCACTTTCAGCTTAACGCACGCGTTGCAAAAAAAAAACAACCACGTTCACCTTTACATTGTGATCTTTCAGGATGTCCATATCCTTCAAGATCACTCAGGGTAAACAATTCATCGAAAGATGTAGCGAACCTTACTAACTAGAAAATGTCGTGACGAAAACAAGGGAAATCTGATAACAAAAGCTCGGTTTAATAGTACGAAATCGAGGTAGAGTAATGACCGCTGTCCAGTAGAAATGACACGACTCCACTCCACTGATTACTACTGGCAACCTGTTTGATTCTTGGAAGAATATTGATTGCTATCTAAAGAAGGTGTTACCCTTGAGAGCCCTTGTTTTGAAGATTACACGAATCTTACTCTGTGTACTTTGTCAATTCTTTCTGACTGGCTAGTGCAGCTTTAGTACAGGCTACAGACCATTTTTTCAACGGTTTGAGACCATTTTTTTCCTGCTGAATCTGAATCCAAGAGGTACCAAACAAAAACATTCAAAGTGGCCGCCAAAACACTAAAACTCATCTGTTAATTAATCAAAAGCTGTATTTCGTTTGCCTGTCCAGCCAAAACACACATTGTGACCGATTATGACTCCTTATCTACCTATTCGATTTTTCACGTACATTAATTGTACATTGTGAACAATTATTTTAAGTCAGTTCAATCAACTTTCTCTTTTAGCAAGGCATATTGAACTACGTCAGTTGTGTCAGATTCAAGATTAATTTTACTTTGAGTAATTACACTGTAAATTTGGGGAGTAAAAAAAAGGAGGGTTAAAAAAGTTGATTAAAAAGTTGAGCAATTATTTACTCTCAGGGGAGTAAAACCAGTGGCGGATTTAAGAGTCAGCAGTGTCAGCAGCTGCTGACAGGGCCCCCCTGAAATATTGCTCTCAGGGCCCCACCCAAAAAATACAAAATAAAAAAAAGGAAATGAAACAAAATCACGGCAGACCTATTATGCATGAAATCGCACCAATTTTAGACCAGATTTGCAGAATTTCTTCACTTTTAGGAGGGTACAAAGTACCCCACTCAGGCACTCCCCTAATCGCTCTAAAATGTGACATTGCAAAAGCGCCCCACCTTAAGCTGCTGACAGGGCCCTTTTCCTTACATCCGCCGCTGAGTAAAACATTGAATCGGCCGTTGATTAAGAGCCAACTTTACTCAACTTTTTAATCTTTGACCTTCTTTTGACCTGATCCGAGTAAATTTTACCCCGCGGGGATTAAAATTCGCGTCACGCGTCATCGAGGTCTTCTCCTACATTTGAAAAATGGGGAATACCGTGGTCCGAACGATCTGCTCACACTGGGGTTTAGAAAAGTTAGCAACGGCTTTTCTAGGTAAGAATGGAATTCTTTTTGTTTATGTGTAACCCTACTTGAAGTTGAAGAACTGTCAGGTCTGTCATAACTCACATTTCAAGATGAACATTCCATGTACAGCCTGAGGCTAGTCCCAACACTCATCGCACACACTGCCATTGCAATTGAGTGTACACGAAATTTTAATTTTTCATGAAGATGCACTTCTATACTGCTAAAAATTCCTTCCATGTGTTCTCCTTACATTATGGAACATTGATATTGCGGGGGATAGTGTGAGTAATTATTCCAGGCTTTCATCATTTTAAGAGAAAATGAGGTGACAAATGTTGTTCCATCCACCACGCTCAATGCCATGGGAATTTCATTGGCATCGACTTCTATGGCAGTGTGTGGTACATGAAGTATAACTATGACTATTGGGACTAGACTGAGGCCTGGCCCAGATAGGGACGTTCATAAAATTTGGCATGCCTGTGCTGTGCGGTTCTGTGTTCTGCTCATGCATATGGCATGTTAGAGTGAACATAAAACATCAAGTTTGACAAACCGCGTTGAGTTTGCAACGCGATGATGGCGACTTGGAAATTTTGTAACGCAATGACGGTGAGTTTGAAGGTTTGTAACGCGATGACGGCGAGAGTTTGCAAGTTCGTAACGCGATGACGGCGAGAGTTTGCAAGTTCGTAACGTGATGGCGGCGAGTTTGCAAGTTTGCAATGCAAACACGGCGAGAGTTTGCAAGTTCGTAATGCGATGACGGCGAGAGTTTGCAAGTTCGTAACGCGATGACGGCGAGTTTGCAAGTTTGCAACACGAAGACGGCGAGAGTTTGCAAGTTCCTAACTCGATGACGGCGAGTTTGCAAGTTTTCAACGCGAAGACGGCGATAGTTTGCAAGTTCGTAACGCGATGACAGCGAGAGTTTGCAAGTTCGTAACACGATGACGGCGAGAGTTTGCAAGTTTGCAACGCGAAGACGGCGAGAGTTTGCAAGTTAGTAACGCGATGACGGCGAGAGTTTGCAAGTTCGTAACGAGATGACGGAAAGTTTGCAACGGTAAGATGGGGAGAGTTCGCAAGTTCATAACGCGATGACGGCGAGAGTTTGTAAGTTCGTAACGCGATGACGGAAAGTTTGCAACGCTAAGACGGGGAGAGTTTGCAAGTTCGTAACGCGATGACGGCAAGAGTTTGCATGTTCGTAACATATTGACGGGGAAAGTTTGCAACTTTGTAACGCGATGACTGCGAGTTTGCAAGTTTGCAACACGAAGACGGCGAGAATTTGCATATTCGTAATGCGATGACGGGAGTTTTTTCACAAACTTGCAAACTCGCCGTCGTCGCGTTAAAAACTTGTAAACTCACCGTCATTGCGTTACAAACTTGCAAACTCGCCATCTTCGCATTGCAAACTGGGCGTTTTATGTCCGCTCTAGCGTGCTATACATGCATACATGTCATGTCCACACATCAAGTCCATTGGGGAAAGAATTATTGTGCCACCACCCTATGAATTCGGCAACCTTAAATGAATAAACTGCATGTTGAAAGATGCGGTAGCAGAATACTGAATTTATCCCGGACCGTTGTGTGTGAGCCTAGGCATAGGGGGAAAAAAATCAAAATTTCATTATAGGATGAATTTCGAAGATATACTGTAATGTTTTCAACACGCAAAAGCCTACTTTGAAATTTACTAGAAGTTCTAGAGTAGTTGTTTTCAAAAACGCCTCAGAAATTATACAAAAATGGCACAGACAACATCTTTACCATTCAAACGGTTTGTTAAAACAATCCAAACATTATGATTAATTTTATCAACATTTAATAGGGAACGGGTCACATTTCGGATGCCAGTCTGATATGCCGTCTGCTACACCTATGGTTTATTTAGTGGTGTGCTTCCCAAAACTTTTTGGTTGAATAACATTTCATGTAGCTCACTGTGTATTCTATATTTTCTTGCAATGTATACAGGTGGAATAAGACTGAGGTGCTCTTTCTAGATAAAGCTAATTTGATGTACCAGAAGTGGATTACCGTTATCATAATAGTGTGCTGAATCACAGGGCAACCTCACTGGAAGAGTGATTTAGGAGTGAAGAATTTGACAGGGAATCTGACCGAAATAAGTGAAGGTATGTCTTGTTTATTTTTACACCAATTCATTTTTGTACATGTACCATCACTCTATTGCCTGTCAAAGCCATGCAATTTTGCCTGATTTCACCCAGTTGTGCATGAATTGTACATGCATACCAAGGCACAGATGTATTTAAAAAATGCATGGGAAGCTACAGATGGCCCACAATAATAACATCAATTCCAAATGCATTACAATTCGGCATAACTTTGCGGCGTGATATACCACTGTTCGAAATAAATAGTTTTACTCATATCATCTAAAACAGAATAAATTTCAGTATAAAATTCAAGGATTATGACATAAAATATGAGCTTTTTTGTGATGTGAAATTCTACAAATTTCATGGGGTGAAGTGGGAAAATGATGCCGTCGATTGGGTCACCCACCTTCAACTCTGTTGTCATGAACAGTGGTGGTGCCAGGGGGTGGCACGGGGATTCCTCCCCCAATTTTGTTGCTTCCCTCTCCCAGTTTGTTCCCCCTCCTCCCAGTTTGTTCCCCCCTCCCCCGGGGGAAAGGAAACATTACAGATTTTGGGCAAAAATTAGTGATTTGGAGCCAATAATCACCAAATTTAGGCAAAGTCGGCGGTTTGGGGCCAAAAATCACCAACTTTTGGTAAAGACTGCTAAATTCATCAGGGCCACAAGTGCCCCAAACTATGAGCTAGCCAAGTCAATTTAAAATTGACATTCGGCGGGGACATATTTTACGCATCACATTAATCCGAGTTCGCCTTGTTGAAAACCAGTAACCAAAAGTTTGTTGACCTGTGCATTTCAATGTGAGCACTCTTTGGAATATCGTAGTTGGTGGCATGTGTATTTGATATAGATTAAACTTCTTGAGTAAATAATATAGTCCTCTTTACAGGATATTTGCCAAAATTGTCATTGTGATGTTTGCACGTAATATGCTTTTTTTATGTGTAAAAGCACCCTCACATACATAAAATGTCCATTTGAAAGAAATGAAAGTTAAAATTCCATGCAACTTCCAGAAATGGATTTCTTGACCTCAAAATGTAAACACCATATATTTACAATTCAGACTAAACCAGATAAAAACTAAAAAAAAGTGCATATCAAGGGTAACTTGGCTGCCATCTTGGATAATGTGCATCCCCCCCCCCCCGGCACTTTATAGATTTTACACTTTCCATTATTTTGGTCTAGGATGTGGTGAGTTTTTGTGGTGAAGTCAAATGCATTATACACTGGTGCTATGAGTTATACATTCTTACAATGCATCCAATATCCAATAAAAGGTTAGATTCCAACTGCAAATTGCTCTGTGGTCTGTGCATGTCATTCATGTGGTATTTTTATTTCAACAGGAACTGCCTGCGGTTGAGTAAAAAAAAAGTGACCCCATGCAGAGTAAACTTACTCAACACTGGTTGAGTAAAATGTTTTTGCTCTGCTGTTGATTAAAAGTATTACTCAGTAAATGTGGAGTAAAAAGGGAACAACCCTTCCTGGTTGATTAAACTTTTAATCAGCAGGGTTGATTAAAATTTTACTCCACTGTTGATTAAACTTTTAATCAGCAGGGTTGATTAAAATTTTACTCAGGTTGAGTAAAGTTTAATCAGCTGGAAGGGTTGTTCCCTTTCATCCAAACGATTAAAATTTTACCACTAGAAGAGTAAAAATATTTAAGAGTGTAATAATTCCATTTAATGTGTTCATAAGTTATTCATGGTAGTTAGCTGGCAATTTTGAAAAGCGCCCTTTATCAGATGATCCTCGTAACGCGGTCATTTGCAAGCCCTCAAAAAACTATCATCACTAGTAACTACTACCAACTTAGCTTCATAAGAACTCATATATGACTATTTTAAACCATACCGATCCATTTTATGATTTTGGCTGTCATTGTGGAAAAAATACCCTCCATCAAATGATCCTCGTAACTCACTACCATCGTTTGCCCTCATAAAGTTATCATAACTAGTAACAAATCAGCTTGATAAAAACGCTTTATCAAAAAATGCATGATTTTAGCGACCATTTTGAAAAACACCCTCTATCAACCAACAGAGTGCCCCAATATTTGCGCCCCATCCAAATTTTACAGTGAGGGCCTAAGATGCGCGACCTGTCCCTATATCTCAAAAAAATGTTGTTACCGTACCTGATCATAAACCTATTTTTAGAATACGGGCCAATATGATTATTTCTAAACAACATTTACATAATTTACAACCAAAAAAAAAAAAAAAAAAAAAGTTTTTGCTCTGCTGTTGATTAAAAGTATTACTCAATAGATGAGTAAATTTTTACTCAACAGTTGAGTAAATTTTTAATCAACAGTAAATGTGGAGTAAAAAGGGAACAACCCTTCCTGGTTGATTAAACTTTTAATCAGCAGGGTTGATTAAAATTTTACTCCACTGTTGATTAAACTTTTAATCAGCAGGGTTGATTACAATTTTACTCCACTGTTGATTAAAATTTTACACTTTAGATGAGGAAAAGTTTTAGTCTATCAGGCTGAGTAAAGTTTAATCAGCTGGAAGGGTTGTTCCCTTTCATCCAAACGATTAAAATTTTACCACTAGAAGAGTAAAAATATTTAAGAGTGTAATAATTCCATTTAATGTGTTCATAAGTTATTCATGGTAGTTAGCTGGCAATTTTGAAAAGCGCCCTTTATCAGATGATCCTCGTAACGCGGTCATTTGCAAGCCCTCAGAAAACTCATCACTAGTACCTACGACCACCTTATCTTCATAAGAACTCATATATGACGATTTTAAACCATACAGTCCATTTTTATGATTTTGGCTTGTCATTGTGGAAAAAATACCCCCATCAAGATCCTCGTACTCACTACCACATCGTTTGCCCTCATACATTATCATAACTATAACAAATCAGCTGATAAAAACGCTTTAATCAAAAAGCCATGAATTTTAGTAGCGCACCATATTTGAAAACACCCTCTATTCCAACAAGTGCCCAATATTTGCGCCCCCCTCCAAATTTTACAGTGAGGGCCTAAGATCGCGGCGACCTTCCCTATATCTCAAAAAAAAAAAATGTTGTTACCGTACCTGATCATAAACTATTTTTAGAATACGGGCCAATATGCTATTTCTAACACATTTACCTAATTTCCAACCATGAAATTGTTTAAAAAACTTGATTCCAATCGGCTGCATGGAAGCTTTTTTCTAATCATTCAGCCACGATTTCGCATCAATTCAACAAAGGTGGCATATCGACTCCTGAGAGAACGCTTTTGCTGTTTTCTATTACGTACATAAGAACCTCCGATAGCAGTTCGGGGGGCGTCCACCGTTTTCTGACAGTTGTAAATTATTTATTATGAGATCATTTAGATATTCTAAATAGCACGAAGTCGCACAGTCGGGCCCGCTTATTCCCTATATTACATTATCAATCGTCCAGCAAGGCAATTATATCCCCGATTGCACTCCACTCATGTCTTCTGTCATAACCAAATGGGCATTATTTTATACACGATCAAAACATAAATGCCAATACTAATAACTCTTTTTCTGATATATTTGGATGACTTTTAAAAAAAAAATTTGACCTATAGAAATAATCGTTGTTATAACCCTCTTGCCCACAACGACGCGGTAGTTTTTTGAAACACCAAAACCGTGCCCCATGAGCAGGTCTCCCTCACGAACCTCAAAGGGTACTAGTGTTTTTTTTTTCTGATTTTTTTTTTTTTTTTTGCTTTAAGTTTCCTTTTCAAACCTGAAAAACTAATAAACATTTTAAAATAATAACATATTTTAAAAGAAGCAGGAGTAAGATTCAAACTCATGAGGTTAGATACCTAACCACCAGATCAGTAACGATTACGGGCAGGAATTGCGATTCTAATCCATTCTAATCCTTGCGGTGGTCAAAATCTCACCGTGGTGGTAAGAATCAATACATGCGTGCTGGCGTGCATTATAAAATTATTTAATAATCCACGCCTAATAATACACGTCCGATAATGCACGCATGCATATTTAAATCGAGTCATAATGTACGCATGCATATTCAAATTTATTTGAAAATAATGCTCTAGTAGTTTATTGACCAGTAACGCACGTCCAGCCACGCGCCCTGTTTATGGTACCATTTCCTGTGTTATTGGCATCTAATATGTTTCTCCTAAAGTCTTATACATGTATTACCAATACCATGATAAGGTCAAATCTCACATCAAGTGTGGCGACCCGAGCTAATTTGGTTGTAGATACGGAGAAGGCGTTCTCGCATCTCAGTTGATGAAAAGAAACACGGAAAACTCTTACAATAAGGGCCTAGCACAACCGTCAAGTCAAAACAAACTGACGATTGAACTCGTCTAATTCATCACTGCTTCCAATTTGGGATGAACTCGCGCATCTTTCTTCTGTCAGTTTTCATGACGTTGAATAAATCAAGTGTTTGGTTGCAGGGTATACTGCAATATTCCGCTAATCTCAAACAAGATGTTCGTGTTATCGGTTTATATGTAAGTTTACACACACGCATAAGCCCGGGCGCACAATTTCGTATTGTCAAGGTAGGCCAAGGCTTTGTCTGAACACATTTTGTTTTGTACTTTATAGGTAAGTATAGCTCAGCCTTATAGCGTGGGTATGGGTACGACAAATTGGGCATGAATACATGGTACGAGACCATGGGTACGGGTACGAGATCATAAACATAAAATATAATGCAATTGTAAAGGGCTACCATTTAGTGTAGTGTACGTTTATAAGGTATTTTACGCTTTTGTGCTGCATTTCTGCACTTTCGCTTATTTGCAAAACATCTAGAGTTACTAGAGTGTAATAACTGAACTTGTGTGGGTTATATTTGATGATACTAAAATCGTAGGTAAATGTCTTCACCATACTTTAAATAACAAGAAAATTAGTTGTTTGCAAATTGCATCCCAGTTAAAGTGTGTTTAAGTCATAAACTATGAAAACGTTCACAAAATAATTTGAATTCGATCTTCTTGGAGTCATATTAGTAGATCAAGTTGCCAAATTAGCAACCCCTTACTAGATATTTGACTTGTCCATACTACTGTATGGTGCAGAAATCTGGGTCCTTTAAAAAAAACCTGCCTCAGGATCTTCGAAGTCAGCAGAAGGAAGGGAAGAGTCTCAAAATGGCTACATTAGTCTCCCTGTCCAGAATCTTAGTCTTGTTCCAGTCAATGATATGTGGGTCGACGACAAAATCGACACAACACGCTTCTTATTTTAATTATGTTCAACATAAGTTCTCCCACGATGTCATTTGAAGGCCTACTTCAAGGTATATACATGACGTGAAGGAAGACCATCAAAGCCCTGGACGGATTGTTTGAAAGAGACCTGTGCTACCAGAGGCGTTACATATCTGACTCATGCTAAGCACGTAGCTTTTGATGGAGTGATGTGGAAAGCTTCCATTCGTAGTTGTCATCTCAGTACTCTCTAATAAGAGTGTGGAAGCAACTGAAGTCCAACGTTGCCAACTCATCAACTCGTGTTTTTGTTTTTGTTTCAAATTTATAGCAGATTGGGCAGGTGCATAGTATGCGCAACGTAGCATCGTGCTGTCGTGTGGATAATACAACTAAATATAGGCCAATTGTTATAATAACTGTCTTTACAATATCGGCGCTGGGCAGGAAAAACCTCGTAATGTGCATTTGGCCTCAAATCAAAAACTCATATCTAGCAAAAAAGGGCCAATGACAAAACCTCATATGTATGTAGCAACTTCATGCTGAAATTTACGGGAGACACAAGGAATGAACTATTGGTTGAAAACCGTTCATTTTATTACGCACAAAGAAAAGTATTTTATAGTTTTAATGATGCAGGGGCGATTTTTTTTTGAAATGGACTCTGCCTCAAATTTAGGTGACCAAAAATTACACATAATGTTTTAGCATTAGGGCCCACAAGTCTTGCATTTAACCTTTGAAGTTACATGAGGTGTTTTTCCTGCCAAGCCACGGTCTACATTATACAGGGTGAGTCAAAAAGAACTTGACCCTGATTGTATCCGCCATTTTTAATTTTGAGGAAAGATATCTCTAACATGTTTGGTATCATCTAAAAGCTTAGTTCATTATCTTTAATTTGCCGCAAAGATCATTCACATCGGTTGAGTATAGACCGAGCTACAGTCGCTTGAATCAAGTAGTCTGTTTTGCGCTGTGTCCATGGATTCACATTAAAATGAATGGCGTTCAGCGAAGCAAATCACGCCAGTGTCCAGAAGAACATCGGACTATTTATTGAATGCAGAATAAATGTGGCGCTATTTAACCCCACAAAATTCAGTCACAATTTACCATCAATGCCTTCTTAACATTTCTACGTCCTCATCACTCATAAAAACAAATATTGAAAAATAAATTAACTTAATACATGTATCAGTTTCTGGAGGAGTTGAATGAATCATACCATATGAAGGAACAGACATCGGTGACAACCTTTTGAGGTTTAAAGTATTGTCTATATTTGCCGACCAAAATATGCCACATCTTGAAAAAAAGGTGTTTCTTATAAAACTTGCCATTTTCACTGGCTTTTACATCTTTAAGATACCACTTTATTTGACATAAACATAGACATACCCTTATCATCATTTTGGGGAGTCATTTGCTTAGTTAACCACCGTGCATTCAAATGGGAATCCGTGGATAATTGTAAAAGCGGACTACTTGATTCAAATGACTGTAGCTCGGCCTATACTTATCCGATCGGAATTATCTTTGCAGCAAATGAAAGATAATGAAATAGGCTTTCCGATGAAACCACATATGTTAGATATATGTTATTTACAAATTCAAATTCAAGTTTGTTTTTTTACTCACCCTGTATTTGGTTCTATAATGGGTGGCATACCACTCAACTCAACTCAACACAATCACATCAACTCGTCAGACACAGACTGCGCTCTCGTCGACCTTTCTGTCGACACACTGCTAAACTCTCCAGCTTGGAACACTTCCTGCCTAGATATCCCAAGACCAGACAAAACCACTTTATCACACCAATGTCAGAATTCCCACCTGGTAGCAATCTTCCACAACAGGATTCGCACAGGAGTCGGTCGTTCAACAGCAATATGCACCGATGGGGCTGCGACCATCTCCGCCCTGCCGGTGTGGCTCTCCGTCACAAACTGCAGATCACATTCTTAATGAGTACCTTACCTTTCGTCCACCGGTGGATATAGACTTATCAAACCCCAACCAATCAAAAATGAACTGGCTCCACCAAATTCAACACATTTAGCTGCTGCCTCATACGCAAGAAGAGAAGTCACATTGTTGGACAATGTCATTGACCATGATGTTGATATCATTTGGATTGCCGAGAATGCGGTGAAACCTCGTGTGATTTTTCGTAATCTTGACAGTGATTAATTCAAGTGATCGTCTTTGTGCCGTACCTGCCGATTCCTGATGATCCTGATACACTTAGTTACCATGAGATCATTACATCTTCTGTCCTTGGATGAACTTTGCCCTATTGTCACTAAGGAGCATACCATCAGGACTCGCCTTCCTTGGTATAATGGCAAGACCCACCAAGAGAGGCGGGTTCGGAGGCGTCTTGGGCGTAGATGGCGCAAATCACATTCTGATGATGACTATAATTCGCTTACAGTTCAGAAAGACAAACTCAGTTAACTCATAAAGACTCACATCAAAAAAGCTTTTAAGCTGAACAATTACCCTTCAAAGTTTGTCCATTCTTCACCTCGCCACGCGTCGGTACAGTTTCTACCAGCGACCGTACTCCTTACGTAATTCTGAGGCTATTTGCAAAGATCTACAGAAGAATCTACTAACTCTAGTGGAAAAGTGCAGGACTCGTTCGAGCCCCACTGTGGTCAACGTGTTTGTGTCCCTGGGCAAGATACTTAATCTCAATTGCCTCGTTCACCCTAGCGAAATCTGGGGAGCTGTTATGGGGGATATTACAATCTAAGTGCTGATAGGCATGTGCGCTTGGCCGGCTGCCGGCCTAGGTGAAGCGAAATGATTGTGACGATTTCCTGAAGGCAGCGTAATAATAATAGGCAACAGCGCTTTGTATCCTGTGGAAAAGATGCTACATTGGTGAAACTGGCAGATCATTGAAAAATAGAACCGATGAACACCAACTCACAACACACACAAATCGATCATCGCCGAGCATGTGTGGCCACGTGGAACGACCAACATAACATTGACTGGGAAGCTTTGTACACCAAGTCTATCCCTAACAAGTTCAAATAGGGACAAAGGAGCGGAAATTCCTCCTGAATGGGGTAGACTACTCAAAGGATGCCTCTCGACCAATGAACCGGAAACGTAATTACTGGGGGTGTCCATTGATCATCACTTACTGTTCTGTCCTCGATAACACTGACCATGATATTATTATGAATCACGATGTTAACTTTCACTCGTACGCTGCTGACACTCAGCTTTTCTGTGAGTGCAATCCAAAGATTCCAGGTGATTGGGAGCATACTATTCAACAAGTTCCAATCTGTATATCTGACATAAACACCTGGGTGCCCAAAACATGCTGCAGAGGAATAAAGAAAAAAACATTATTGTCTTTGCCATACAGTCAATGTTATGTTGGTCGTTCCACGTGGCCACACATGCTCGGCGCCCTCAATTTTCAAACAAATCGTGTTTTTTTGTGCATGTACATAATGCTTGTCCATATACTAATAACTGTGTGAAATATATAGCTATAGTAGGGTTATAAATCAGAACCCCATTCTAGAAGTTTGGGGAAGAAGGTTTGAAGATGTTTTTTCTATAGTTTGAAGGGTGCTGAATCAGAATTTGTGGGTCCAACCTCTAAGAAATGTGGGAAACTTTGTTAAAATTAGGTGGTAAAATTAGTACGGGGTAAATTTTAAATTACGTCAAATTGCGTTTAAATGTACACCAATCTCTTTGTCTCATTGTAAGGATTAAAAAAGGTATAGTTTGTATAAGTTCCGACCTTTAGTTATACGGCTACAGCCCTGATAAGGTTCAAGGTTATTCTGGGGCAAAACAATCCAGTGCTCAGATTTTGTTGAAACCGGTGTCAAATTATTGCCCTGATCATACTGAAGCAGAAAATTCATTTCAATTCTTTGGGTGACAGCTCTGTATACAATTTTAGGTCAAGTTTTGGTGCCCCCTATAGACCATATAGACCCCTGTTACATTTTCCCACTAATTACGAAACCAAATACCCAACATTGTAAAATGAGGCAAGACGAACAATTTGACACCACTTTCAACAAAAACGGAGCACTGGGTATCGTCTACCCCCAGGGTGACCTTGAACCTTAATAGGGCTGTATATTGTGAGGACTTACCACAGATCACAATATACAACAACTTTCATCATACTTGCACTTCCATAGACCACAAACTACCACAAAATTTGATTGTGGTATATTGTGGTATATGCTTAGTAGTTAGATAAATCATAACTATACCAAATTGGAGTAACTCATCATATACCACAATATACCACAGTAATAAACAACAACAAGCTGCACCAAATGCTACAATGTACAGAGCTGTCAAGAGGAATTGCGGGCCCAGGGGAACATTGGTGTTATAGGCTTACATGGCGCGGGTCGAGTGTGGGATGTACGTGAATGTACCACACTTTATATGTCAATGATTAGATCACATACCACAAACTACCACAAAATATTGTTGGTTCTGTTACTATCATATACCACAATATTACATTGTGTCGTATTTTGTGGTCTAGAGCCTTGTTAGGGTTACCAAAAGGTCGGAACCTATACAAACTATACCTTTTTTTAATCCGTATAATGAGACAAATACATTGGTGTACATTTAAACGCAATTTGACGTGATTTCAAATTTACCCCGTACTAATTTTACCCCCTTATTTTACAAAGTTCCCCACATTTCACAGAGGTTGGACCCAAATATTCTGATTCAGCACCTTTCAAACTATAGAAAAACATCTTCAAACCTTCTTCCCCAAACTTCTAGAATGGGGGTTCTGATTTATAACCCTACTATAGCTACACGGCCAATTTCTTCATGGTAGTTACCACACAGCTACCACCGAGTAGACATGGATTACCTACCCACTACTAGACGCACACTCGCCGGCCAGGATTCCGTGTATTTTTGCCGCATAGACGGATAGTGTACACACAGCGGCTGTCTCCTCCGTTGTGGAGAAGCTACGTGGTTACACCGGCTCTCAGCGCGCGCGGTATTTCTCATCGCCGATTTTGTTTTTTACATATTTTTGGCATATATTTGAATTTTTTATTACATGTGCGGGAATATGGGGTTTTTTGATGATGCCCCCCGATTTGAATTTCTAATGGTTTCCTTAGAAAAACGGTCAAAAAAATGCTAACACAGAGAACAAGTTATAGCGCCCTCATTTCATGAAAATTTTCATCCACGCTCAAAATGGGCGTCGTGGTTACCGAGAGTACTACGTGGTAAGTGAGTGCTACTCGGTACTGTCTACAACAACATCCCACCTTCTCTTCCACCTAGTGGGCAAACTACAGGGTTAAGCTTGGGGTTGTACAGCCAGAGTAGGCCACATCATGTATACCGATAATTGTGTACTTTTGTAAGCCCTATCTTACAGCTATATTTGTTTTGCCTCGCACTTAGTCCAGTGTGTACTGATGCAGTAGCTGCCGCCGGGTTAGACAGGTGTAGTGCCGTATAGCTACCACGTGAGTAAGAATCCGGCCCGTGTATATATTCACCCAGTTATTGTTATATGGACAGCATTATGTAAATGGCCAAAAAAAAAACACGATTTGTTTGAAAATTGAGGGCGCCCTCTTAGGGAAATCTCTGAGTCAGCCTTCAAGGTGTAACGATGCAAGGTTTACACGAATCACTCCCTTTTACGAAGTACTACCGTTCATAAATCGCTGCTCAGAGTACACGATTCTCACATTTTTATGAATTACTACGGTTCTGATCAACAACGACTCACCAGCCTCCGTCGGGGCTTGCAAGTTCTTTCTGAATTTAATACAACTTGACTGGCGTGATTACTCGAAGCACAGTATATAGCTCGTGCTCATTGAGTAACGATGTCTCTCTCTACGTGTCAATCATTAGTGTTGCCATAGTGTGTGTACATGATTGGCCAATATACGTATGAATAATCATTGTCGCCCGTATAAGGAAAAACAACCCCCGTGAAGATCGTCTTGCAATTACGAGAAATATTTCTTGAAATGCATAAAACCCGGACTGTTTATCAACCAGGTAAATTTGTCTGCACGTGTAGCACCACTCGTCTTTTCAATTGCCTTACCGAATACCAATGAAGACCGAAGCACTGCACTGGAAATATCGGTTAGTGGGATTTCCAGCCGGGTTTGGTGTTGATATTTATAATAGGCTACGATTTCGACCGTTCGCTGGTGAAAGTCTTGGCCAAGATTACAAAAGTACTAAATCAAGTTGCTAAACCATATAATAAAAAATATGAGAGAAATAACCAGGTTTATAGTTCTCATGATGCAACTCAAATCTTAATTCTTTAGTCCACCCTGAAAAAAACTGCTTCCCACCTTATAATAAATGATCAAACTATGTCAGAGAACATGGAACAGAAGGAAAAATAAATATGTATCGATGACTAAGTCTCGACAATTTCATTGGGAGCAAATCATACAAGACTACATGATAAAATAGGTCAATTTGTCGATCTAGTTACCCAGAAATAAAGAGACCTACATTTTCCACTGAATCATCAGCCGATGTGTCGGGGCAGATGTTGTCCCGTGTTTATGGTTTAAGCCTGTTTAATACTTCACGTATAAATATATAGCAGGTATGTCGTCACTTCTAAAGGTTTTGGTGTACTTTATCCAGACATCCCACTAATTTCGATTTTAATTCCAACCTACTATGGATTTGCTTGGATCAGTTGGTTCTTGTGTATTCTTTAAGTAGTATCACGTATACCAGACAGGTGGATTTGAAGACCTGCTTTTTTCCCAACTGTTTAGTAACAAAAAGGCAGATTGCAGTCTGTCGGTTGCTAAGGCCGCTACTAAATGGCAAGACTAAAATCCATTTTGAATTAACCACCACCACTACGTCATTTTTAATTAACCACCACCACTACGTCATTTTTAATTAATCACCACCACTACGTCAAAAAGCTGGGTATAGAATCAGCTTGCTATTTTTCATGTTTTAACAAAAATGCTAAATATTACAACATGATTTAATACATTTTAACATTATGTTATTTTGTAACAGCCTTTTTATAACAGCTTACCAATTTTAAATTTTATTAAATGATAGATTTTGGCTAAAAAGTAACAACTAATGTTGGGAAACAATTGTCTCTTTGCAAGTGTAATCAAAACGTTTGGAAATGTTATTATGGTTTTCTATATGTTCTGAACATGGTAAAATATGAAAATTACACTTTTGTAAAGTATGGGATTGTAAGACTAAATATACTCTGTGTTATTACAGTTTCAATTATAATACCATTTCTATTGCCATATCCTTTAAAAATATCAACATTGAAATGCTACAAAATGATTATTTTTTTACAATATTATATATGTTATATATGTTATAATAATTTAGATTTATGGTTAGTTTGCTCTGATATAAAATGCCATAAGCATTAAAAAAGCGTTTGTGCAACATCTGCGGAATTTCTTCTGTTATACATTTTTACTTGCAAAAGGGGTTCCCCCGGGCATCGATCGTCTGAGAGGCAGCAAAACGAACCCTGGAATTGCATTTCATCATGTTCCCTAAGCCTCGGACAATGGCTACAGAATGTAGATTGGACAAAACCTCACGTGTTTTCAATCGAGCCACCCACTCACGTTATCAATGCTTTATGCACAGAGAAAAAATAGTAGACATAATAGTCCCAAATATGCAAATGCCATATTGCAATTGGTTCCGTCATGCGCTGTATGAAGTTGTGCAGTAGCGCAGGACGAAATCAATGGCAATACCTCATTTTTATATTTGGAACTTCTATATGAAGCGTCTACCCAAATAGGGATATTACACCGTGTGCCAATATGCATAGCAACGGGAAAATAGGGAAAATATGTAACAAAACAGTTCAAAGTGTACTTTTACTGTAAATTTGGGTATACTTCATAATATCACTAGCTATCTCGATGGGGAATTTCAAACTGTAAGATATTCGATAAGTCACTCAAATCGACAACTTGAATGACTTTTCTCAGCTCCAATTTCATAAAATGGAAGGTCTTCAAAATTCAGTGATTTATTTTTGGTTTTCCTTAAAGACACTATCAGTGATTTGAAAAATATTTGAAATTTGCAGGAATAGCTTCAAAGTGAAGGATAAGTCTGTAGAATTCTCATAAGTTACCTTTGAAGCTGTAGAATTGACAGAAAAGGAAGAAAACGGCAGTGTTCCAATATACGATTCGCCATTCAATTACGTGTTGTAGTGTCCGTTCGGACAATAATGACTCTGGTCTTATCTTTTGCCGGGTATGTTAGGATACCTGTATTTGTTACATACATGCAAAAATCTGATTTGTGATGATTTTTTCGATTTGCTGATTTAGCAAATCACTGATAGTGTCTTTAACCAATTTTAATTGTTTTTGTCATATTCACTCAGCAAAATGTGTGAATTTAGCATTTTTTGATTAAAGGACAGATGCGGATTTTACAAACGAATGCAAGACCAACGTAAGTGAGATTTGGTCGAAATGGAGTTGTTGGTGAATTTTTTTAAAAGAAGAGGTATTCTGATAATTTAAACTATGTGTGAAGATATGTAAGTGTTAAAAATAGTGAATTAGAAAAAGGAGGATAAACGTATGTGCGTGCGTTTTTTTTTGTTCGTTTACTGCAAGACAAACGTTAGTGCCATTTACCTTATGTGCCATCATTGTTTTTTTGTTCAGTGCAAGACCCAAAAGTAAGTGGACACTTACGTTGGTCTTGATTAAACAAGTTGCCCCTTTTAAGTGCAAGACCAACGTACGTGCTGCACTTACGTTTGTCTTGCACTGGGAGGGGACAAAATGTTTAATGCAAGACCAACATAAGTACTACCAGTGGCGTAACGGGCCTGCCCGCTCTGAGGGGGCAAATTTCCGTCTTGGGAAATTTTCCCGCTCAGGGGGGTCAAAAGGCCAATTTTTCCCGGTCAAAGGGCTAAAAAACGGCTGATTTAGCATGGTTTTTGCAAATTTTTTCCCGGCCAAAGTCGTCAGGCTTGTTACGCCACTGAGTACTACTTACGTTGGTCTTGCTTTAACAAGAAAATACTGATTTCACTTACGTTCTCTCCTTTTGTAATATTTATTTACGTTTATCAAGGAGAAAGTATTTGATTTTTATCATTCAGGTACAATTCCTATTTTATTACCTGCTATAATTATGGACACACAACGTATAGAAGCCAATAGAAACACAAAATTGTTCTTCTTGTAAAATTAGACAAGATACACTTACGTTGGTCTTAGATTCAGGCGACGAATTATATTTTTTTTCAGAATATTTCACATTCAAGTTAATACACGAAATAACATTTACGGACGGCCGCGTCCTGTTATGCGACAGTATCGATTTTCTATAAAGGACAAGACGCTTTAGGGTAGCAACCGGAAGACTGATTGGAGTTAATCTAATCGTGACTAACCAATTAACATAGACATCGTCTCAGATTATCCCAGAATGTCATTGGTGGCGGAAACAAATAAAGGAAAAAACATGGGGAAAGTCGTTAATTTCATAACTACATGGAACAGATTTTTACCACGATTTAGTTGGCGTTCAGGAAGAGGATTACTTAGGTACGTACACAATCCTAAAAGGATGTAAATAAATATAAAATTAACACTTAAGTGAATACGTTCTTCTGCACCCCCCCCCCCTCCTTGGTGCATGGGGGGTCCAAATGGACACCAATCTCTAAAAAAACACTTTGCCAAAATGCAGTTTAAGCTAATGAGTATAAAAAGCTATGACGATGTTTTTTCTACAAAAATATGCGCAACTGATATTTAGGCAATTACACAAAATCTTGGACAAAATAAGTTGCGTTAATACATTGCGCGCGAAAATGAAATCCACGGTCCACATGGACCCACCCCCTTATGCACTTAAGTGTGAAATATATAAATAATAAAATAAATATATAAAAGAAATAAGTTACTCTATTAAGAACTACTTCTCACGGCCACTTTACTAAACATTTAAAACATGACTAAATTGCCATATCCACTAAAAAACTCTTTATTTAAAAAAATCATCTATTGTCTGTTGTATGCTGATAATAGTGCAACATACATGTATAGCAGTCAATGTTTTTTAAATGTCCGCCTATTGTAAATAATTTGGTAGCTCTCGTGAATTTCTTTGCACTTGGCACCAAACAGACTTAATCGGCAGTAGCGGATCATGGCGCCAATGAGAAACATCTCATAAACTGGGAGGAATGCAGCATTCTTAAAAAAATGAAAATTATAAAACTGCCAGATACTCAAGAAGCCATCTAGATAAAGAGAAGAGAAAAGGAAGTCTAGATCACAGAAGGAACCTGATGAATGCTGACGAGAGGGCATACCAACTTAGTCATCTTTATGATCAGCTGGTCCAGAGGGATGTCATCACACCATGACGTCACCAAGTCACCAAGGATCAGCTGCCATATCAGTGTGAGAAATCTTCCTGTTAGGTCTGTTAGGAAGCGAAACGTCACTACTTAAAAAAACCCATGCACGAAATTTATACGGCATTCGAAGGATCATAAGACAACCACAAATCAACAATAAAAATGAAATTTATTATTTCGGCTGCAAATTAGGGGAAAATATTGTTTTCAAAACACACGAAAATTGGGCAAAGAGACGGAAAATTCAAGCGAGCCTTGCGCTTACATCAAACCTTTGGTATGTATGCACATTTATCAGAAAAAAGGGCTATCGTTCTTTGATTCGGTCACTTATCTGTTAATAAGTAAGTTTGGATTTTAAAAAAAAATGAAATTATCATCAGATCTCTTTATGTCTTTCGCTTTTCAACTTATATTATTGATAAAATGTCAATGTCTGCAATCCAATGCTATTTCGCTAGATGACATTTTAGACCTCTGAAATCTCGTAATTTTTTACGTGAATACATGAACTGCACAAGAAGTATTCCAGTGCAATGCAATTGCATTTATCAATATCATTATTGTTATTTCTTATGAACTGTAACCAAGCACCGCGTCAATGTATTTGTAATACTTGAGAAATCAGATGAGCATACTGAGACTGTTTTGCCTTTGCCCTAATGAAGTGCTTGCATTTATGTATGGCGCATATTTGATGATATATATGGCCTGGGATGCAAATGTCGTGTGGCATTTGCTTGTTTGTTAAATAATCAGACGAACACTTTTATACCGAATAATTTAGTTCGTAGCCCCTTCGCCTTTTTAGATTAGCTATTTCTGCAAATTGGTATAAGTAAAAATATATATATACATACAAAAAATAAAAATAAATAAATAAAACCAAATAAAAAAACAAACAAAAAATACTTAAAGAGACATTTCCAGAAAGAAACGCACCCATGTTTTCCATTTTTTTTTCTTGCATATCTAAAATGCTTACCAATGTATTAATCCGAATATGCCGTCGCAAAGATCATCAAGATGATGATTTTGCATTTTCTGCTATTTTATTATGCTAATTAGCATAATTAACCATTTTGGTGGCCCTATTCAAAATTTGTTTTGCAGCTTAAATCGTATTGGAGTAACTTTTGTAAATTTTTATTTCAGCAATATAAATGTTCTCCTATTATGAGCCAAATTATATGGAAAAGGTCCTTCGTGAAAGTGGTTTTTCATTTTTAGGCGGGATAATTGGGTGCGCGTTGTAAAAATCGTTTTTGGACAGCCATTTTGTATCGGTACAACCAATGTTCATTTTTTCCCTGAAAAAATGTACCCATCAAAGAGTAAAGAAATCCACGGGCAAAGTGGTTTTTGGAGGGTGGGGGTCCATGTAACCCCCCTCCCCCCTTATACACTAATGGGAGTGTGGAAGATCTTTTACACTTAAGTGTTAAAGGGCATTTCGTGATCCACAGCCTCGTCCCTCAATATACCTCAAAGAAAGTGATACTTTTATATCATTTGAACCGCTTGCCCAAATATAGTATGTGTGCTTAATCTCACATGGACATTCGATCTCCTCGGAAGAAATTTGTAATTTTGTATTTATTCGCTCATAACATCAAAAAGTAACATCAGAATCAACTCAAATTTTGAAAATAACTTTTTTTGAGGATACCTGATTAATCATAAACAAAAATACATGTGCTAGAATCACAAAATGCACCTTTAATATTGCGTTGATTTCTTTAACAAAGGGGGACTCAAATGTTGAGGTAGTGTGATGGCATTGTCCACTCTACGGATCACAACTGGCAACCTGTCAATTCTTGGAATAGTACTGATTCCTATCTAAAGAAAGTGTCACTCCAGAGAGTCACATGTTTTGAAGATACTGTGTACCTTGAAAAATGCTTTCCTAATCGCGGGGAGTGTAGGAAAATGAAAAGCTTATTAAAATTGATAAGAACGAGTGCTCGAGGGAATGTCAGTGTGATCCTTGTGGAATACCTACAATGCATCCTTTGTATTATTCTTGTAAGCCCCTGATACTATCTGGTTAATTTTGATTAGTTATTCCGTAGGGTTTTGAACCAATCAGAGACATTTTTAAGAAAAGCCAAAAACGAATACATATTTGCATTTGATTTTCTTCATAGGTCCTGCTATATCAAGTAATAATACTGTAACAAAAGTGGTGGATCTCACGGGATTGAACTATAGTTTAACAAATGCGATGTCCAAACATATATATATATATATTATATAATATATATATATATATATATATATTATATATATAGTATATATATATATTATATTATATAAATATTGTTCTAACCTTTTATTATACCAGCCCTTTATTTTCGCAGTGTGTTTTTTGTATGAATTCCTTTCTTGTTTTTTAAATCGCTAGATAGTTTTTCATTAAAAAAACACTATCTCTTCTTCTTAGCTACGTAATTTCCCTTTTATTTTGATTTACTTATTCAGATCACGTTTGATAATCATACACCAACGTAACTATGGGGCAATTGGTGTTTTTACAATTTAAATCACAGCATTTTCCAACCGCACGTTTACTTCGACCGTCAGTATCGACGAAAAGATTAACTGTAAAGATGATTTCATAAGGCCATGAGCGGGCAAAAGGTTAAAAATAACGTGTGAAACAATTTACAACTCGCTATTTGACACCTTAAAATATCGCTTTATTTTGATGGCCTCATAACGTATTGAAATCAACACTCAACGAATCAAAACATTTGATCTAGTGGCGGCCTGCCCGACGGCATGTTTTTGTCAAAGTATGCGTAATAACCTGCAACTCCGTCGGTTTCGCAGACTGCTTTGATTTTGTCGGGGCTACTAACCGCAAGTTATTTCAGTGCATTTTAAATTATATCGACTTTGTATCGGCGGCGCAGTCGTCATCGCCCAATAAAGGTGGAAAGGTGAGTTGCAATCAATGTCTCTGGTCATGAAAACTAGGTCTTTAGACAAAACTAAGCCTCCTAAATGAAACCAATTGTCACTGGATATCAAACATCACGTGAACTGATCACGGTTGATCAATAGCGTGGAAATTTATTTTATTTTCTTCGACAAATTACTTTCGATTCAATAAAACATGACACACTACCTGTAATTAAAGGTGCTTTGAGAAGTGGGCTGCCTCATTTTGGGTGAATAGATTTTCTCTCTTGGACGAATATACTAAAGGGATTCGAAACTCCTATACACTATATACAAATCTCTGTGTGCGGCCGACTGCGTTAAAAACAAGATTGATCCAAATACCAACAACATGTATGTGGCTCTTGTGCCGAATACTCACGGCGCGTCACGGCGCGTCAGGGCAATCACCAGGTAAGTAGGGAGAATTGTGATCAAGTGTCAGGCAGAGTGAATATAGCACCAAGTGTTTCACGCGTCTTCTTCCAATATTCTCTCTCCCTAAATTGTAAGGAAGAACTCAAGTCTCGCCGCCAACCAAAAGTCGTCCTTGGCGATATGTAGGAGAATTATAAGAGGTCGCACACACTAAATCACTCCACGATGGGTGTAATGGTAGTTAAGTCCTTCGCTCCCCGGTTCCGCCTCCGGCATAACAACACAATGTGGGAGACATTGTGCAGTCCCTTTGGGAACCGGTCTCCAGTGAGGGTGATATAGTTAAAAAAGTTGAGAAGAGATAAGCTTGCTCATCGCTCAAAATAGTGGTTATCGGCTGTTCATATGGCTTTTTAAAATCTACACTAGAATTATTTCAAAAATTGGGCAACATTCTTTGAAAGATTCATGTTGTGATCTCTAGAGAAATGGATCAAGAAACCTTATGGGCGAACATTATCTAAATCGGCTCCACGTTTTGGTGGGTAGTTCCTGGTAAAAAATCATAAGATCGGCTGTAAGCAAATCGGTGGGCGGCGGGGCATGGTACGAAGTATCGCTTGATTGTTAATGTTTAAAATGAAATATTGTCGACAATGGTCAATACTTGAGCTTGGAAAATCGGGAAAAACAAGAATTGGAATATGGCACGGAAAAGAGGCCTCCGGAAGTAAAACCCGTGGCCCGGAATGCCGTCAAGAGAATTTACAAATCCGTGGTTGAAAAAGTGGGGTGGCGGTGTCAACTTTCATTATTTCAAAATTGTATCTCCTGTACGGGATCAAATACTTAGATTTTTAACAAATTTCCATCTTTATTGATATAAGAATTTCTTTCAAAACATCAAAATTCACGTGGGGTCGAAAAAACGAACTTATTAATTAATGGCATTCGAATTGTATTTCAAGGGAGATTCTTGGTGCGGTGCGCCCTTATCAATCGGCATTTGCTTCGTCGTCCTTCAAGTTGTTCAAGGCACACCGCTAACACAATCCAATATTGTGAAGTGTGGGCGTGTCTCAATGACATCTCATTTTTTTTCCAGGCAAAGATGATTAATGTTTTTGACATTCTTTTTTTCTGAAGTGATATATGCAATTTTTTGTTTCATCACTAATATCATGAGTATGATGCTTTGTTGATCATTTTCAGGATAGTTTTGTCATTAGGTAAGCAATGTAACCACACCATATTTAACTCAACTATATATACCACACCAATAAAGTACATGTCAGAAAAAGGTAATTATCCCATGTTCACACTTTTTGTATAACTTCCTTCAGTACCTTTGTAAATCGTATTAAATGCACCCACTTTCCCTGTGTCAAGAGGGAATGGCAGTCCTATACCGTGTGTCTCCAAAAAACCGCAACACGTGGTGGCAGGCACCATAATTTTTGAACCAAAATCCGTGACTACTTAGCCTTTGTTGTAAATGTCCGATGGGACTATTAGCTAATGTCCCTGAAACGTTCATAAAGGTAGAGTCATAGTTTTTAAGATATGACCCGCAGAATCAGTAACCTGCAGGGCCCATTTAACCAATTGAGCGCTACTCATCTACAAATAAGGCATTGTACGTTTTGCGCCCAGACCACAATATGAATTCTCTAAGTCCCAACCACACATTTTTCCCCTTTTTAAAAGACAGTGCTGCAACAAATATTAACATATGAAAAAAATTAACGTATGAATGGTTCCATTGGTACTAACAGTTAAAAACTGCATTTTAAACACCTTAAAAAGCTTTAAAACATTTTATTTTTAGTAAATTAAAATCGAAACTTAAACTGCATCGAAATTGCATCAAGGGGTACCATTGGATTAGAGCTAATCATTCATCATCATTTTGTGGCGGCACCCAGAGTTATCTTAACCCAAACTTTTCATGACAAAAATTAATATTCTGATATTGTTATTGAGTTTTTGTGTTGAAACATGGTTTTTACTTTCATAAGTTGAGAATGTAACATTATTTTTTAGTAATAAGCAAGTTGCAGCCGCCACGCATTTAATCATTTTAATGTAATGTGGAGTTTGTTAATGACTTCGTCATAGTTTTATCTTCCTTGAAACATAATTTATCACTAATAAATTAATGTTTTATATCTCGGTTTTAATAATAATAATGTCAATGGCAGTCATTGACCCAGTGCGTCGTTCTGCTGCAAGAAATTGGGCAAGTAAATGGCGATTGGCACAAATATTGTAAAGTTGGCCCATTCTGTTCTTCTTGCCAGTCTTGTGTTTCCCAGCTCCTCAATTTTTTGTAAAATGTGGTTCTGGGGGGTTCCTTGATTGTTGGGGTGATATCTTAAAAACTAATTGACTCTGCCTTTTATAACTTTTCAGGAATTTAGTGTAACATCTGCCATCTTACCTTACAAACAGAGAATACGTAGTCACATTGCTTTTGTGTGCAAACTTATTGGTCATGCCTGCCCCAGTGTTTGCGTTTTTTTTGGGACACACGTGTAATATGTAGTGAATGCAATTTTTGATTAAGTGGCAATTATTGCTCATATTTTCATTGATTTAGCCTTGAAATATTATTGCCCAACATTTGCTCAAGTAACTCAATATTGGAATACAATGGATGCCCAATTAATTCCCGTCAGAAATAATTTTGGCAAAAATTGGTCCAATGTTGATCAGAGTAAATTGGGCTAAGGGTGGGCGTCTTTATTGACCCTTTTATTGTATTGGGCCAATATTGGTCGCATGGCCTAGGGCCCATGAGCAAATAATCTTGGTACAATATTGTAAGCCATTATTGGGCTAATAAAATTTCAATATTGGGCTTATCTTGGGCCAAGACTGTAATGTTGTCTGGGTATGGGAGTAAGGGAGACCTTGTCCACCTTAAGTGTTACACAAACATCAGGGGCGAACTCTATTACCATTAGGGCCTCGCACAAACCGTCAATTTATCACTACTTCCAATGTGGGATGAACTCACGCATATTTTCTTTCCTGTCAGTCTTCATTACGGTTGAATCAATCAAGCGTTGGTTTCAGGGTATGCTGTAATATTCCCATAAACCTCAAAAACAAGATGTTCGTGTTGTCGTTTTAATCTGTGGCTTTTTCTCGCATCATGCACAAATTGATGTCGGCAAAGTAAACCAGGGTTATGTTTTTGAACTTTTTGTACATTGATATAGTAGGTATGACTTGTAGTGTGGGTGGCGGACCTGAATGCAGGTACGGATCATTAGCGAACAAAACAAAACAACCGTGGGTACGGGGCGGAGAGCATGGTCATAGAATTTCAATGAAACAAGCGTAAGACAACAGAGCCCCCACAAAACAACCCTGCTAAAATCCAAGGGTAAACATAAACAATAAGCTTTCCTAAGGTCTAACCAACGTATCGAGAATACGCCCTAGTCTCTAGCCTCAAATCGCATTCAGGAATGAGACTCATTCAGGAAAGAAAACCATAATAGCTCAAAAACTAATAGAGAAATGGGGAACGGTATCCATATAAGATCACTGGAACACGTTATATAAAGTAGCATGTTCGTGTCTCGATTTATCCCTTCTCCTTTCTGAAAGAAAAAAAGGATTTACTATTTATTATAAAAATGGTGATATTTGGAGTATCAATTCCGATTTTCAAAAGATCAAGATATTTAGATGAAGAGAGAGAGAGAGAACGTAAGAGAGAGAAAGACGGGAGAGGAGAGCGAGAGAGAGAGAAGCTGAAGAAGAATAAGACAACGAGATAGAGAGGAGGAGAGAAATGAAACGCGTTTTAACATATTCCCCAAACATTGTACCCTTTTCATGGTTCTATATCCGTGAGATATTTTTTCTGGCAGTGACAACACATGTAATCACTGATGTTCAACAAACAAGTGTGTGTCGTGCATTTGACACGATATATAGCAACATAACCATTTCCCTACAATGTGCAGGCCGCCGAGAAAAATTTAGGGCCCGGGGAGAACCCTTGGAGTTACGGGCCCCCTTTTACAACTTCGTTTGTCTAACTGCTGCGAAAACGTGCCATGACGCGGCGCATGGGGGTGGGGAGCTGTATAATGCATTGATCGATGGAACTTAATGGGTGTTCTTGTTTGAATTTTCATATGTTGTTTATAGAGGCGCCCATGGGGTGGGTGCGTACGCCTGAAATGTTCCAAACCATTTATCATGAAAATTTGATAGAAACAAATAGAAATTTGTAAGTGTTTACTGTTTGAATGATGAGGTATGATAAACGGTTTTTAAAAGTAAATTAGCTGATGGTATTTAGTTTTTGTTTTTCCAATAATAATATAAAAAGTGTTCATGGAGAGTTCATAATGAAGCGGCCCGGGGTGGGTGCAGGCACAAAGCGAGAACCCTTGCAATACACTTCCAAAACACATTTTCTCTGTAAAAATATATTTGATAGAGAACATTGAAATTTGGTATGTAGTCCACTTCACAATTCATGACCACCCGTTTGAATAAACCAAAAATCATAATTGTTTTGTGTAATTTCTCAAACACAAGAGAGGCCCTGTACTAAATGTATTAACGCGTGTATGCGCGATAGACACATTGGAAATTTCTGTGTGTTACAGAGTATTTTCTCAACGTAAGTAGGTATCATTGTCGCAGGAGAGAGGGAACCGGCCCTTGTATCCGCCAATGCTCTCTTTTTCTATCGCGCTCCCCCTCTCTCCTCTCCTCTATCCCCTCATTTCTCTCCCTCTCTATGTTTGTCACAACCCCAGGGCTTAACCTTTATTTTTTTACGGGCCCTAGGACCCCGGGCCCCCTAGGACCCCGGGTCCGGGTCAATTACCCCCTTTGACCCCCCCCCCCTCTCACGATACTGTTAAATGGGCAACGGGGTACGTGTAAGTCCAATCTGCCAGGAGATACAACAAAAGGTTCAAAGCACTATACACTTCAATTCTAAAGGGAAGAACCATACTTTCACTGAAAGTACGACTCCCTAAAATAAAGTTTGGATAGCGTGTCATATATCCTTCGTCAAAAGAGTATCTCGGCATGTTTTTTTCGATCAGTATTGTACCAAAGTCCGATAATTTTGAAGTTTTCTAAAGACTTTTGTTGCATTGCTCTTACACTTTCACATTTATCCTCCTCGCTTGTCATAAGCTGTAAAAATGGTGCGATATAAACGCGCCCGAAAGACACAACACCTTACCCAAAGTTGCGTCGTTTTGGAGTTTTCAATGGTCCAATGTGTGGTCAGGCGTCGCTAGACATTTTGTCAGGGGGGGTTGTTACAACTGAAGATGTTCTTGCGCATACAAGGGAAGTCCTTTGAAGGGTAGTAGGCGTCTAAACCATGCAACTAACGCATGCGTTCGGGCCTGAATTAAGGGCATTAAAACTTTTCTAAGTCGAGTGCCCATTTCTTGGTTGATTGTTCTAACCAAACTGCACCACCGCAGTGCTTTTACAGTGACACAAGGGCGCAAACCGGAAAGCTCTGCACGGGTGGGGTCCAGGGGCCCCGTTTAGCGGTACTAGTGGGGTGCCGGGGCAAAGCCCCTGCGGGGTCCAGGGGCGAAGCCCCCTGAAGCTCTTGATTTGAGCATTCAGAACCTTCAACGATGGCACGGTTTCACTTTTTGAAAGATAAATAGTAATCAATTCAAAAGAAAAGACTGGTTTCTTACTTTGCTCAGTGAGACGGGCATAATATAAGCTTGTATTGCCGAAGGGGAACTTACACATAGCGGAGCGGCCAATATTGTAATGGGTGGGGTGTAGGAGCAGAGCACTGTTGGGGGGGGGGGTCCAGGTGGCGAAGCACCCGGAATTAAAAAACCTCTTGGATTTGAGCTGTTCAGAAAACCTTCAAGATGGCCACATTTTGAGGGGTAATAGTAATCAATCAAAGAAAAAAGGGTTTCTAACTTTGCTCACTGAGACGGGCGGTATATAAGCTTGTACTGCTGAGGGGAACTATACACATAGCGAGCGCAATGCTTTGAACAGGTGGGGTGCAGGAGCAGGAGGCCCATGCCGGGGGTCCAGGGAGGCAAATCCCCCGGAAGCTCTTTGATATTAGATATTGAGAAGGGTTATTTGAGGGTAAAGTATAGGCCTGTAATAAGTGCACATAATGGGTACTTAATCCAAAGCTGACGGGACCATTAGAACCTATAGGCTTAAGTTTATGGGCTGGGGGCTAGGGAACCGACCCCTACCAATTTTTTTCTAGACCACTTCAGCTCTCCGACTGAAAATTCCTAAGGACTGGTAGCCCAAACTATAGGGGAAGTGACCCATGGCTCCCCTCGCATTTGCCCATGCCACTGCCACGCTCATGGTTTCTTAAATTTTTTTGCCCATTTTGATCATAAGTAGTTAATGGCACATTAACAATTCTTGTTAACGTGGGCTAAAATTGAAACAAAACTAGTTGGCTTGGGGAAAGCCAGTTTCAAATATTTGGTATTTGGGTTTTGCTAAGTCTGGAGTTCAATCTTATGCCTCTGACGTCGACGCCATTCTCGTTTTGCTTTTGTTTTTTTCTTCCCATTCTTTTCTCTTTCTTTTCTCTTCTCTCTCTCTCCCTTCTCTTTCTCTTTTTTCTTCTCTGTTTCTTTCTCCTCTCTTTTTGGGATTGCTGGGGGGTGTTCACACCCCCACACCCCCCCATGGCGACGAGCCTGTGTGTGGTACAAAGCAGGTTCAATATCAATGATGTTACTTAGTTGTACTTCCAACAAAATGATTTCTTAAACTCCGGAGAAACTGTTTCAAGGGGTGGGACTTTGCTTAAGAAATTCTCTGGATTTAAGGCGTGTTGGCAGCTGGTTCTCTCCGGACATAGAGGGCTTCACATTGGCAGCTACGCTTTTGCATGCGCGCAAATTCCTCCAAAAATGTATTTCCGTTTGAATTGGGCGCTCGGAGGAACCTATGATAAGCCGGAAGGGGGCGTTTGGGCGCTGGATCAAACTTTTGTCATGGGTTGATCTTTACCATTAAAGGGCAGGCATACTCTGCATATAAGTAGCACAGGACAAGTGCCGTCGAATCTTAGGGTCTGTGGGCGAGCATCCAATTGTGCACAGTGAGTTTGTTCAAGATGTTAGTTCGTGAACATACTTTTACCTTCGTCTTCTTCATGTGGGTCTTATAAACGAGAGAGTGCGGTCCAAGGTAACTCCTTGATAAACATGATGTATCTCAGTGCTCCAGGCGGGTTCTTAGACCAGGTTTCAAGGTTGCGTAGATGGAAAGAACACTCCTGTGTCTTGGATGAATTCGCACGTAGTTTTTCTTCATTGTAAGGAGTAAAGCTCATTCCAAAGCTTTGGAGAGTCTCGCTCTTCGACAAATGTGAAGTCTGCATCTTCAGTCATCTGAAACAATAATATCTAGCTATGTTTTATATATTTCAAGTTCACAAACACAAATTAACTTGTGCAGATGAAAAAAGTTGTTAAATGTGTTCAAAACGGCCAAATCCACCTAGATTGAACATAAATGATGTGCTTCTAATATGTAATATTTTGTAGGTGGATTATTGCCGTGTAACCTTTACCCATTGGCTTATATGTGGCGTGATCGAAAAGCAAAGTGATGGCTATCAGCATATTAAATGGTACTGATTATATCTTATTTATTGTTTAATTACGTTAATCTATACACATGTACTTAAAACAGGAAATCTGTTTAAGTACTTGTTTTAATAATCAAATTTTACCGACCTCCCGTTGGTGGCCAAGGGAGTTCCAAGAGTCCCGCATAATTATCTTAATAAAGGGCCGATGGTTTTAATTACTGTTAATAAAAAGATGCGTATCGCAAAAGTTACCACAAAATAACCACATATGAGTCGGAAAAGGTATATCGTTAGTCGTATTCTGACCAAAGGTAGTTTGCGGGTCCTTGGAACAAATCCCCTAGCCGCTTAGTGTTAGTACGCAGATTCATAAACCCTATCACTTGAATAAGTTTTATTTTGACGGTGTCCGAATGCTATGTGCCAAACTATAATAACCAGACGAGCTGGAACTTTATACATTTTTCTCGACCCTCTCAATCGTTTCACTTGATACTATATTATTTCCCAACGTATCAACTTTCCCTAGCTATGACTGATTGTACTATAAACATAAATGTAGGTGAATCGGTTGCGTTACGACTGGCGGGTGATGGTAAGATGATTTTCATTAGAATACATGGTGGGCCCCAAGCTTATAAAAAGCACTTGGTAAAAGCTAGAAGGCGTAAAGTGTCAGCGCTAGACTATTAACTGAACTGCATGATTTCATCATTTGCTAAGTAAATTGTGACCTGATTAAGATGCATGATAGTGGAATAATTGAATAACTTGGCCAAGTAAAATAATTCAAGCGTTTCTTTCGGCACTGCCTTCGATGTTGAATTTGATCAAATAAACATTTTCTTACTGCTTAACTTGTTTTATAACTTGAATGATGAACAAGATGCTATAAGGTCATTTATTTAAACTTCATTTCAAATCATTTTTTTTTTTTTTTTTTTTTTTTTTAACCTTAGAGGGAGTATAGCAATGCTGACAAAACGAGGGCCTATATGAATTTATGGCATGGAGGATTAAGCATCTGCATGAGAATCAAGCCCTAAAGAAAACAAATACGTACAAATGAGTGTGGGAAAAATAACAAAAAAAAATGAAAAGTGAATACCTTAACCAGAGATCACTGGATCCAGAAGCAGAACTGTAACTTGACATGGCCATTCACTTCTGCTGTTGTTTTGCAGGTGTGGATGTGACTTATGAAAGAGAGAGATGAGAGAATGTTTGTGAATATGTAGGTGGTGGTGTCAAGCAAATTCTCGAGAATTGATAGACATACCTGTAAAAAATAATTGAAAAACATAAGGTTTGTCTCAAGATGCTACTCAAGTCGGTAGTCCACCCTGAAACAGCTCCCTATAAGAAATGTTCAAATGCGTCAGAGAAATCGGAATGGAAGATGTAAATATGTGTCGATGACTACGTCTCGACAATTTTATTGGGACCCACATCATACCACACAAACGATAAAAATACGGTCAATGTCGATCTAGTTACCCGGAATTAAAGAGACCTACATGTGCCACTGAATCATCAGCCGATGTGTCGGGGCAGATGTTGTCCCTTGTGCCAAACCAAGCAAAGAATGCGCTTTTAATTCTTTTTATACATCGTGTATAAATACATATCAGATTATCGTCACTTCTGAAGGTTGGTGCAATTATCGAGAAATCCCACTAAGTTTCCGTTTTAAGTTTCAAACTATAAGTATTGCTTGAATCAGTTGATCTGTGCATTCTTAAGTAGTGGCAACGATACGACAGGTGACTGTAAGACATGATTTTTCAAATGTTTTAACAAAAAAGGCAATCCGATATAATCAATCGTCACCACCGATCATAATGGATATCGTCTCAGATGGTTCCAGATGTCATTGGGTGGCACAGACAAGAGGCAAATCCAGGAAAGTGAGTTTTATTTGGTGACTTCGTACACGACCTGGGGGGGGGGGGGGGAGGATCCCATTTTTTAATTGACGCATATATGTAAGGTAGTTAGGACCCTCTTTGTTTGCATAGTTGTCACCAAAAGTCCCCCCCTCTTTTAATTTCGCCCAAAAACCCCATTTTTTTTGTAACAGTATGCAATTTTGTCACTTGAAAAATCCTTATTTGGGGCAATTTGGCTGCTCTCACCCCTATTTTTTGGAGTCCTCCGACACTGAATGCTCCTGAATTTGGAAGAGCCAGCTTTACTCCATATCGCATTTCATAGATGAGTACCCCCTCCCTCGGTACACGACACAGCCTCAACGTCTTTACGAATCGTGTATGATTTTAGCATAAGTTGTAGTCGATTGGAGATGCTTATTTTGTGCTTACAAGAACAAAGTAAATCAATAAAATTAAAAGAGGTCCTCTTAAGCTTAAGTGAATTAAACAGGGATCAATCCATGCTTTTTTATGTTTTGTTAGTGTAATGCGCAGGATAATTGTAGGCCACTGTCTTTCTTGTACCAATTAAACTCCAATTACAACCCAAATGTCTCGAAAGGGGGGGGAGTGTGATGGTAAGGGGAGGAGGGCGAGAAGAATGGGAGCGGTCCGAGTATGGGTGTATTGTGGAGGAAGTGGTCGGGTGATGTATGTGGAGGGGGGGTGGTAAGGATTCATAAAATAACATTTTGGGAGATGAGCTAGGCGGTAGGGAAGGGGTTCGGAGAGCATGGTCGCATGATACACCATAATGACAGTCCTTAATAACCTTTCATTCTGTGTACACAAAGCGGCCCCTGACCGAATGAATAAACGGCCCGATTACTTAGTCAATTGTCTAGCCCCGAGTCTCCCTTTATCATTGATTGATCGATTGAAAGATTGACGGAATATGGGATGATTTATTATTAATCAATTGAGAGGCTGGTTTTTTGTGATTGGTAAAATCTTAGTTTCCTTACTGGAGGCACACATGCTCGCGCGCACATGCACGCACACGCACACGCAACGCCCACACACCACACCACCGCGCGCTCGCGGGCGCGCGCGAGCGCACCTAAACTCACAACACACACATTATACACACACCATACACAATACACACACACACACCAGACAGACACACACACCGAACTTGTGTCAACAATTGGACCAATTGCACCCATACTATACAAAAGATATGTAAGGAACTATATGGACTATAGTGTGTTTTTATTGCCCATGCGAAGTTTGTTTTATTGCCTTGAAAACAGAAAAGAAGTAACATTGGCGTGGCACCTTTTTGTAATATCTAAAACCCCAGCGCAATGGAAAAAATAGCTTTTTAAGCCAAAAGACCCTAAACAAAGTGCCTTGTAATTGTGAGTTTTTTAGCACTTTATTGTTCTTTTAATTACATTTTTTGTTGTTGGGGAAACCTAACATTGGATATTTCAATTGAAAAAAACAGTCTATGGTATTGATGTAACATATTTTTCAGCGTTAATTGCTCCATTTTTTTCTGATTAAACTTTTAAAAATATTATTTTCTCAATTTATTGTGAAGAGATTTCTCACAGGAAAATACTTTGTTTGCTATAAAAGATAGAAGGGAGAATACGTCATAACATTAATTTCAAATTGCTTTCCAAGTTTCTGTTTTGGGGAAGGCCCAATCAGGGCAGAACACGTATAAATACTAGCCAAATATTGATATTTGCTAACGTAATGAACCATACCGTATTGTATATCCATAGTACCAGGATGCCAAAGTCATATCAAATACCTAAGGCATACCGTTTTATATGAAAAAAATCAAAGCAGTAACAAATTGGTTGAAAAAAATAAATAGCAGTAAAAGGCCAGTAATTTATTCATGTAGAGTGTTACTTCCTCCTCTGATCCTTGAACCGCCCACTCAGGTACCAAACTGAGATTTCGATCATTAGAAAGCTTACATTTTTCTAATTTTAATCTTCAAAATATCTTGGCTGAACCTTTCCCGATTCAGAGTTACAAGCGGAAATAAATTGTTACGCTTAATGGATATCATTGTACCAGTAAAACTGGTTATTTTTAGGCATTCAAAAACATGTTACAGAGTGGTGCATCCACAAATCAAACACGAGCATCATGCGTCCGGTATTTTTATCCGCGAGGGGCGGTTTCTTGAAAACTTATTTATCGTGTATAGAGGAACGTAATTATTCTCACTACATACAAAAATGTCCCAGTTCACGGAAATTTTACTCGTTAAAATATTTAGAAAAATCTAAAGAAAGCGATAGTTGTGGCAAGGTTGTTGCGTTGCAGTTTTGCACATGGTGTCCCTAGCGCGTACTCAGAGATCCAAACGTGACGAACAGAGCGTCGACTTAAGCGTACAGCGTAAACGCACTTCCGTGAAACCCACTGCGCCAGCGGGCGGAACGAGCTTAATTTGCCATATCAAACTGTGGGTTGATAACGAGTCAACAACGTACGCTCCTGTACATAGAGATACGGTGACGTGTTGAAAATCCTAATTACCGCTCACGTTAAAATAGTAAGTCCGATTCCAATGAAAGTCTTGAAAGGGATGTTGCATCACCTTTATATAAAATATAAAGAAAACACTTCATTCTGTAACCGGGTGGAGCAACCTGAATTAAATATGTAAACAACGTTAACAAATTTTCTACTCCAGTCCGATGAAATTGTCTTTATTTAGTTTTTTTTCAGAATGGAAAAGTGATTTATGCATTTTTCTTTTATAAGTCATCAGCAGCATGGTAAGGGGGAGATGGTAAGAGTGATATCGCAAATCCCCCGTTGATATTTAGAAGGTTGATTGAACTGGAACATAATTATGATGTAATAAGCCAATCAGAAATACTGAATGAAAGGCGGTATTGATGAGGGTATGAAACGTAGTTTGCCAAGTCATTCACCAACAGTGTTGGAATTTCTATCAGCACGGCATATCACAGCAGAGTGGTCCCCATTATGGTTAGACTTAAGTACCCTTAAATTGTCGGAATTTTATCACAGATCTCTTTTAGTCCTTTCGCTTGTCAGCTTCTATTGTGGAAGTGAGTCGCGAAATTTCCATTTATTTAGTTCTCAAGTCACTTTAGACATGACGATATTTTCTGTCTGAGATATTAAGTATGAAATCCAAGCCCATTTCGCTAGATAACTTTTTAGACCTCTGATATTTCTCAGGGTTTTTGCGTGAATAAATCATCTGCAAGCATTCAATTCATTTATTATTGTATTTTTCTTATGAGCTGTAACCAAGCACCGAGTCAACTGTATTTGTAATACTTGAAAATCAGATGGCGTACTTGGACTGCTTTTGCCGTCGCCCTAGTTTATAATTTAATTATATAAGGTGTTTGCATTATCATTATTGTATGTCGCATGGGCTACTTGCTGATTGGTGATGGCATAATGTGACTGGGAAAAGTTCTTTAATTCTCTCGCCCACCATTTTTCCTCTCTCTCTCACTCTCTGTCTCTCTCTCTCTCTCTCTCACATTCTATCTCTCTATCCATCTCACTCACTCACTCACTCAACTCACGCACTCACTCACTCACTTACTCACTCACATCCTCACTCACTCACTCACTCCTCACTCACTCACTCACTCACGCACTCACTCACTCATGTATCTGTTTTCAGGCATGCTCGGTTTGCCTTTATTCAAGCATGCGTAAAATAAACACATCTTCACCTGAATAGCTCAGATATTTGCAAGAGATTCTGTGTATCCTCTTGCATTCTGGAGAACGTTTTAGACAAAGCTTGGACACCTTGTTATCCACTTCACTCATGCTTGTCCTCATACAAAATGGCGCTCGTTCCTACATAGGGGTTCAATTAATTCAACGAGAGACCAAGTGTTACATACTGTTCAAAGTATGACCTTTATTTGGCTAGATATGTAAAGTATGTTTGTAGCATACGATGTTGATCTTTTGAAATTAAAGTCTTCAACGGATATTAGTAGTCGTATGCAACTGTACTGACATGCATAGCCTTTATTAACGCATTGTCCCTCTAGCCTCGCATGCTTTTTGTGCAATTGGGACCTAGGGTGGACATATACTACCATAATCATCATTGAGCCACCGAAGTCTCCTTGGTGTATGAGACCTGGATGAAAGAACCCAAGGATGCCTATACGGAATCCAGCATAATCCCCATTATAATTGAAGTGCTATGAGTATCAGGCATTCCAACATTGATTTTATTGCCTAGTCCATTTGCACACTACATAGGAGAGGTTCATACCTAATCGTGCGTACGTGCAATGACATCATTTTGACTTCCTTCAAGCGAGCTGATTGGTCACATACGGACTGTGATGTCATAGTGCCACCCTGCACTAATTTAGATTTTCCTAGTTTGCCTAGTGTGAAAATTATGAATTTTGGCACTGGTGTAAAAGCTTTAATATCCAAAGATCCCATCTGGATTCCAGTTTTATAACTGTTTTGTACAAACATTCCTAATTTTGTAAATGAGCATCATACAAATCACCAATTGTTTTCATTTTAAGTTATTTCGTACCAAATAAAAGGTCCCTAGGGATTCTATGAGTGTATAACCTATATGAACTCGCTACATATTGCAGAAAAGTATGGATGACTGATTCCTTTAGAGCAATCACAGCAACATTTTTTGAAGAGCGCCTCAAATTCAAAACTGAGTTTTTTGGCACCGTTAGTTGGTATTTGTCTATGAAACTATACCGGCGACGAGAATGCTCAAAAAATGCGTATTTATCATAAATCAGCGATTTTGTTATGGAAATTGGGATCCCAGATTGTACTTAACGGCAAGAGCTTGAAATGGGCTACATTTTGTCCTCCCATGATGAAATATGCCACCTCAAGAAAATACTTCTAACTTGACTGCTGAACTAATAAAAACAACAAATAGAATGAGCGTAACACGTACAGGGCGCGTCTTTCCGGCTATTTCATATTGGAGGTTCGTTTCAAACAGCCGTTGAATTATTATCGGAGATCTCCAATATTAATTATTTTATATAATTACAAAATTCCTTCGTTTGCAACGCAGACATTTTCGAACTTAAGCATTCACAGGCATGGTTTACTCTCCAGTTACCAATGCAACCGTGTAAAAATCTTATTTTTTTGGAAAATTGGGGCGCTCTTCAAAAATGTGCTATTATTGCTTTAATCATTTACAGGCTGTACATAATATTCATCGTTACGTACAGAATTTGAGAAAACTGCGCAAAAGAATTTCCTATCAACATACCGGTGGAATTAGTTAGTCATTTGGTACTCATATTATAATTTACATATAATGATGACGAAAGTACACGTACTTTGTTTCCGGTTTCTAGTACTTTTCTCATTAAATTTCTCATTCATCGGACACCAATGCAGCAATGGTTTATTTCCAGTGAATACCAGAGTATTCAAGCACTAGACCACATAATTTCTCTGTTTTTTTTAATATCTATACCTACCTCCGCAAAGATTGCAGATAGAATGTTGTTATATTTGCCTCAATGTTGTGATTAAAAATATTATTTCACAATTTAATTTGAGAAAAGATTTCTCGGGTACTTTGTTTATGAGTAAAAAGAGAGAGCATGGAATTCCCCTAGTGCTATATTGAGATCAAACCTGTTGTTTACAACTAGAAAGAGAAAAAATGGAAATTTAGAAAATGCATTGAGATCAAAACATATTGCAAGATTTGGGGTTTCCCATGATGTTATTTATGTAAGATGGTGCAATGCAGATGATGTAGTTTATGTGAAATCCACTTGGACGGTGCAAAATGATGTCTATGCATGATGATGCTGTAATCTAGTTGTGAGATATATAGTGCTCACTGGAAAGAGTCAGGGCCAGCAGTAGTAACCAGGAACTATACAGTAATAATTACATCTAGTTTATAGATCTACAATAATGGTAGATTTTGTGCATGCATAGTGCTAGGATGTATTATGTTGATTGCCACCGAAGTTTGATAGCTGAACTGTCTGCTGTCGTCTTTTAAGCTAAACGAGCTTCAGCTTTGGAATCAAAAAGGGATTCCAGTTTGTGTTCCTAAATGAGGGCATTAGCGGCATACTATGATGGTGGTAGAATGCCTGGATTGTATTGCAGAATATTAGTGTCGTTGAGGAAAATCCCCGTCGTCTTGAACTGCTGGACAAAATTACCTTCAAGACTTAGAAGATTCCCATGGATTTTGTTACCCTTGAAATATTATTGCATACTGTCATTTTGGAAACTTCGCTGTGAGGACATATCTTCGTTGAACTGCAACGTTTCTTTTAACTCTGGACATTTGTGGACACTAATAAGTATAATATAACTACACACTTTAAGTGCAATAAATGTAATATTGTTTTGGACATACCACATTCTTGAACCAATCTGATTGAAATCATTAAATCTGTGTTATATTATAAAATTCAGATCACTTGTGCACAAGGCTCATTTGTGTTTAAAGGGCATTTCTGACCTTTGACGTCCATGGGACATCATAACAATGACCATAGCGCCTATCAAGCAATATTGACATTTAGACCTAGGCAAAATAACAACATAAATAATTTTCTGGGGGGTGTGTTTATAAGAGCATTTACTTTGGGAAACATAGTATCTCACGCATTCGTTTGAAATCCAAAATTTGACTCCTTAACTGATTATGTAGAACCAGAGTGTAGAACTATATTTCTCCCAAATCAAAGATGACAATTTGTGATTTTATATTCTTTTTTCATCTACATGACGGATTCATGTCCGGATGTACCGAATGAAAGCAATTATTTATATTAATTTGACTTCGAGTTCAAATGAGCTTTATGGTTTGTCAAAGGTTAAAACATATTTATACGAAACGAGGTTAACTGTTGTACAAAACCAATAACAAATGTACAGCCAATGAGTAAATGACAAATTTTATCAAAGTAGGGATCCGTCAATTTTTTAGATACAATCATTTTCCGTACTTTTACAAAAGTGATATTTATTGATGCATCAAAACGAAAGATTGGGCACCAAAACCGATGTTATTTCATTCATGTTGACTTATACTTTTTTTAAAGATTATTTTGATAATTGTAGTGGAACTAAAACGTCCAGTGACCGATCGCTAAACACCTCGTCCCCAGAACACAAAATGTTACGTAAAATGGTCAAAAAGGACACTTTTTATAATTAAATCTCCCCCTTAAATCCTTACATATATATAACTAAAAATTCTAATTTTCTTTAAACGATACGTGCCATAGGCAGAATGACTTCACATGCCATTTGTATTAGTCATATGTCCAGCGACTACACTCTAAATAGAAGTGTTAATGATATGGCTAACAGTTATTTAACACTTCAACGTGTTAAAACAAAACATCACTTGACCTCTTTGACTAGGTTAAAGGTCGCATAGGGGTCAATACCATAAAATTGACACTGTCTTAGTCAATGATGCATGAGACCAAGTTTGGTCAAAATACAGGAAAGAATGTGAGTGCCAGAGTAAAAAGAACAATATGAAGTAATAGCTTTGATTAACACTAAAACACGTTTACATGTCCAAGTGATAAATTATTAACACTCAGTGATTGATTATGAACACTGCAACATGTTTGTAGCTGTTAATAATCAACCACTGTTCAACCAATGTTGCTGTAGGGGGATCGCTACACCTCCTCCACAGCGAGTCTGTTACCTTCCCAACATTGAATAATGCCGGTACCCATTTATACACTGGGTAGGGAGGAGTAATTGAAGTAAAGCTCCTTACTCAAGGGCGAAACACATTGGCCTCAGTGGGGCTCGAACTCACAACCTTTGGGGTGCGGGTCGGGCGCTTTATCCACTGGACCACATCTACCCTCTAAGCGCATTAGTTACCATGAAACTGTATACGGCAAGCGACTCCAGTCGCTGAACGATCAAAATTTGTCCAATTTTGTTTCAAAAAGGTCAAAATTAATAATTTGTCAGTGCTTATTCAGAATCATGAAAAATGCATCTAAATTAATACAAACAAGCCAAGTCTTTGCTGATATTCTTTTTAGATGGCTTTCCAAATGAAATGACCTGCAAGTATTTGTGACGAAATCACTAAAGCCACTAACTTATGTGTTATAACGTATACAGAATTGGCCCGTGTCGATAGGGTTAAGGGGAAAATTGAATTATTCATTAGGTTATGAGTTCTCATTATTATTTAAATTAATATTCATATCCTTTGTTATCCAAACGGAATAAACTGTAATACTTGGGTTAGGGGGAAAAACGTTAGGGTGAAACGAAAAATTTGCCCTAACGTCTTAATTAGTGGATAACAATAGCCAATTTCTCTTTAACCCACATATAAACCTATAGTAATAATAATAATAATCATCATAATAATAATAATACCACTGATGCCAAACTTTAGGGCACAAAAAGCATAATTATATAAATAGGTATCAACGCTTTTATTTAGAGTTAAATCAGTTAAATGTGCCCATAACACTTAAATTTAATAGAGCAATCATGCATGTCTTCTTCTCCCTGGTTTTGTCTGGATAGAGGGCGCAGTGTGCTTTGCCTCAGCTTTGGTGGCAGTGGCGGCCATATTCTTCTCACTTGTGATCTAGAAGCTGATGTATCTGGATGGAACTTCCCGTTATGGTATTACCTTTTCCATCTTTTTTTTACCCTACTACAAGGTGAAAATACAGTCAATATGTCGATCTACTTACACATATCCACCAAATCATCAGGTGGGTTGATGTTGTCCCTTGTGCCAAACTAAGCAAATGATGCGCTTATGGTGTAATTCTATTGTATACATTACATAATTAAATACATATCACATATATCGCCACTTCTATAGGATTTGGTGTACTTTATCGAGGACATCCCAGCAACTTGGATTTCAATTTCCAGCTATTAAGGAATTGTTTGGATCTGTTAATTCTTATGAAGTTTTTAAAAAGTGTCACTATAAAAAGTACGTTAAAAAGCATTTACATCCACTTGATGTTGAAACAAAAGACAATGGACAATAAATAAAATCCATGGGTTCCAATCAATATTATATTGACTCTGCGTCCCGAGCAGACAAGTCGTCAAATGTGGTGCGAAGGCTCTGGTGAATGAAGTGCGATGTAGAAGGTGAGATCTAAAGTTAACAATTAGGATATCTGGAGAAAGGAAAAGCTAGACAAAATGCATCAACGATGCGAAATTCACTGGAATGTGTGTGGTTTTACTTATATGAAGATATAACACAAACATGGTAGAGGAGATATTATTAGGTCGTAGAGGTAAGTAAATACCATCTGGTTTCAAAGGTGGCTCGTCGACACAAAGTTAAATTTATGTAGAAAACCAAAGTGAGTTTGCGTTGGCCTACAGAGTAGCATGACCAAATTAAGGCCGGCGTCAGACACAGTACAGAGTCAATAAAACATCCGCGGGGTTCTTCATGGAGAAGACACCAATTCTCAATTCCGAGCTGATAATAAGCCGTTTGGGATGGGCGGTGGGATGGTGGTGGAAAATGGAAGTTGTGATGTTAAAAAAAATGTATTTAGTACAGTGTGCATAAGTATACAAACAAAAATGAATCGAAATGCTTGAACAAATAGTCATCGAGCGAACCAGAAGGGGACTCAATACTTACTTTGTAAAGTGATAGTTCACTTCCAGTGTCAGTGACCATGTGCCATTCAATGGATCGGCATCATGACCTCACCAAGGCTTATTAATACCAAGTCTATGAAATACCAGAAAGCCAACGATGGCTTGGACAAAAAACAGGTCTAAACTGAGCTCTGTGTTATTCATGAAAGGATTCCACGGGAATGATGACTGGATTTAAGGAAGGGTATTTTTTTTAGGGACCAGGCATATACATTTTATTATTTCTACAAACCAACTAGTGGCCCCTTGGAGATCAAGTAATATAAGAGAACGTTTGAGAGGGAGAAGGAAACAGAGAAATTAAGTATTAGCTAGAGCAACTTGAGTGAAGGCCCGATAAGCAACATGTTCAAAGCCATCAGAAAGGAAGGAAAAACCAGAAAGAGGACAAAAGTTGCCTATGGGGTTGGTTAGATCATCGTGCATTTAATCGTCCAGTTTTGGAGTATCACGACGAAACTGCCGTTAAAAGCGTACGGGCTATCTGCCCTGAGAAATGGCAGCCACTTGATTTGTGATTAGTTAGCGACAAGGCGGGGAATTTTAGCAATCAAGCTTTATAATTGTTTCTAATGAAGAGCCTTCCATCCATGTCTATCCTCCAATTCCTGTTTTAAAGTTGCTAAATGGATGGATGAAAATAAGGCTCCGGGGCCAGATTGAATTCCGACGAACATTACGAAAATAAAAACTTTCCCATGTGCAGATTGACTCTCGGGCAACCATTTCACCCTCTTCAAAAAAAAAAAGGGGGGGGGGTTGCAGAGCCACCTTTTCCAACTACAGGACCTGTGTCTCAGAATCCCATATGATTGGAACTTTTTGGCAATTACTGGCATTCCAAGATCATGAGGCACTGGTTCAAACATAATATTTTGGACTGTAGAAAGTCGTGGGATGTCATGCTCACATTTTTTGCGAAATCCCACCTTAATGACCTTGATATAAGCCATCGACTCTAAAAACATCCGTCGATCTTGATCACCCCTTAAAGGTCCATGGACAGGCTTTAAACATATTATAAATACCACCAAAAATGGTTCATTCATAGTATGGATTGGTATCAATGTAAAATATCTACAATTGACGCAGTAAATGAGAAACCGTAATATTTGATAAAAATTGGAACATAATATCAATGTGTTTTGGACAAAGATTTCATAAAAGGAAAAAAAATTCCAAAATGAAAGTGATTATCTGCGCTGGCAAGGCGGGACCAGAAGTGAGTCCGAGTAAACAAATACGCGTACGCGATACGCGTTCATGATCGTCATCGTGGACCGGACGTGCGCGTGACCCAGTTTTCGTACAGTTGTAATTCTCGAGATAGCGTCGTTTACGTGTTGTATCATATGCATAATTTTTCTTTTTTTAAATTTTTGATTTTCCTTAAAATTACGATAATAATGCGCTGTATTGTGGACGGGTGCACCAGCGGCGACCCGTATACGGACAAGGAGACTAGAAACAGAATAGCTTATGTTTTTAAGTTCCCAGACAAGAAACCGACAAGGAAAGATATCTGGAGTGTGAGGGCGGTGCGGTTAGCCACGTGTGCATGAGCTTTGTTACAACTTGTTACTCTGACGTTATTAAACGGGGTCAAATCAACTCCAGCACTTGTACGCGTTCGCGGAAAAACGGAGGAAGGGCCCTGTAAGTGTTGGGTATAGTTATACATGAATTTAACACTTTCCCATGTTCACTTTTAAACACTAATTGTGTTGCGATTGATCAGGATAGTTGAGGTACGAAAATGTAAGAAATTAAGAAATGTTCTACTCAGTCTTGTCCATGGACCTTTAAGCAAACTTTGAATTGGTGTTACCGACACGACTCACAATTAGAATTAGCAAAATTTCGACAAGGCGTCTCACACAGGGAGAGTTGTTGGGTGGTGGCGGTCAATCGCAGTAAAATCTGGTGTCCCACAAGACACATCCCACGATTCCATTCATTTTGAATAAGATTAAAAAAATGACTCCAAAAAGATCCCATAACAGAGACAGGTCTGTGTTTATATAGAAGTCTAAATTCCGTGTATAGTGCAGAATAGAAGATGATTAGAAAAGGTGGGATTATGCTGCGCGCCCTTACCGGGCGCGAGCTATAAGAGATTCCTTCCAGAGAGATACCTGCGATTTTCCAATGTTGAGAAACGATAGCGTTTTGGGTAACAAAAGTTAATTAAAGGGGGACGACCTGTATAAACAGGAATGGAGTGCCCATATCTCTTTCAAAGCGATGGGACCCAGACTTCACCATATAATGTTGCTGTAGGGGGACAGCACACTCCTCTACAATGCAACGAGTCTGGTACATCCCAACATTGATTAATGCTGGTACCCATTTTACACCTGGGTAGAGAGGAGTATGAGGTAAGCGCCTTACTCAAGGGTGAAATACATTGGCCTCAGCGGGGCTCTAACTCACAACCTTTGGGGTGCGGTCTGGCGCTTATCCACTGGACCACAATGCGAACGATGATGAGATATTATACTGTTTTTGATGTTGTCAGATACTACTTTGTGGTATACTGCTCGAAATATAAACAATACCAATCGCTGATTTGACCAATGATTATCTATAGATTCATGTTACACCTTACTTACTTTTTTTTTTTACTCCTTTTTTGAGAACGATAGCATATTAATTGACTAAACAACATGTTGATTTGAAACAAGGCTTTGGTGGCAGGTTGGCGACGCTAAATCCTCAACATTGTCTATGGGCTCAAACGATGACGGCCAATATAGGCAACTGAATCAAAAACGAACCAAACATCACTTGACTTTGCAGATGTACTCTGCAGCTCCTCGACAGTATAGGTCAAACCCAGAGGTAAGTGAGTGCGCTAGACGTTAGTAAGATGCGGAGGTTGTTTCTTAGATCACTTGGTTTTCTTCTTTAAATGCTCCAGTTGTAGTGATATTGACGAGGTTTCAGGTAGACCAATCCCTTCGGGTTTATTGTACCTCAAGCCCGTGTGCGAGTGTATTAACACCAAGTGGATCTATGTCTTGTATCACAAGTGTTCATGTTTAGCAGGCTATAATTATGAATTGTAGAATGTCTGGTGGCCCTAAAAAGAGCCGTTGCTGTCCGGTCTCTAGACCTACTGGTGTTGATGCGTCTGTTGAAATAGTTTTTCGGTCTTATAGGTTTTATTTTTAATTTTTTTGTTTGTACTGAATGAGTGCCCATTCGGAGATCTTGCTGTAGAAACTGGTTGCGAAATTTTCGCTTACGTAAACTGTGGGTTATAAAAGTGAGCAAGAAAATTGAGATATACTTTTTTCCTAAAGGCGCGACACGGGTTGGCTCCTAGCTCGAAAGTATTTGGCACTTTTAGAAGAACTTTGGCATTTACATTTGTTTTGTACTACTCTAAAATTAGCCAAATATCAAACCTCAAAGTGGCTAATTAGTAAAACATTAATTAATAAGTATACGTATGGTAAACGTGAACGTGTATGCATTATATAACGACGTACTTGGCAAAACATCTATTCTGCCAGGCAGCAGGCATCGATCTGATTTGAAGTATCGCGGTTTCGGTATTGTGCGACGACAGTTCACGGCGAGTTGCTATTTGTCGTTTAAACCGTATTTGCGCAAAATCGCGTCATATAACGGACGTATTTTTACAAAGTATTGTTATTTACACATTGAACTTGCTATTGCAACATTGTGACGTCTTTTATCTAAACCTTTTTTGTTTTGCATATTGATGAAGTGGATTGGTTAAATAAAATATATATTTAAATTTACTTATTCTGGCGCTGTTTCAATAGGATTTAATGAAATAAGTTTTAATTAACAGTATGAGAAAATTAAAATCGTAAAATCTTCAAACACCGTTTTTAAATAACGTGTGCAGATACGGTCAGATGTGACGAGGCGACGAACATATTGTTTTGCGATCAACATTGAGAATAGTGACTCTAAAAGGCCACTGCTACATTCTTAGAGGACGAACAATATTGCCACTACAATTCGAGAGGTGTCGTTCATTCTAAACAATTATCGAAGTTAAAAAATTACGGACCCTGTGAAACTGCAAAACCCATTATGGTCTATTTTATTATCTAATTTGGGATGCATACAATCTGGCACATTTAATACAGACCTCACATTTGTTTTATAATGTTATATCAAGGAATCAGAGGAGTGACGTGCACATCAACATTACTGATTTTGTAGAGGAAATATATGGTACCCAATCAAAAGGACAGTGATCATCCCCTTTTTTTCATCTTTATGCAGAAGAGTAATGGATGTACCGATAAAAAAACAAAATTATTGGTATTACTCGTCTTATGTGTGGGGGTGTGTTGGTCGGTGGTCGGTGGTGGGCGAGTGGTCACCACCCGTGTTAATCATTTAGCGTAAACAAATAATGGGAAGGTGATGAAGGTAGCGGGAGTTAGTTATGCAGTCGAGTATAAACCGTTTTGAAATACGTTTGCAGAGTACGTCAGTATGGACGAGGCCGACGACATATTGTTTTCGATCAACATAGAAGTAGTGACTCTAAAAGGCCACTTGCTTACATTCTTAGAGACGAACAATATTGCACTACAATCTTCGAGAGGTGTCGTTCAATTCTAACAAATTATCCGAAGTTAATAAAATTACGGACCCTTTGAAAACTGCAAAACCATTATGGTCTATTTTATTATCTAATTTGGGATGCATACAATCTGGCACATTTAATACAGACTCATATAATTTTATATCAGAGGATATCAGAGGATGTGACGTGCACATCATACAGTACTGATTTTGTAGAGGAAATATATTGTACCAAACAAAAAGCGGACAGTTGATAAAATCCCCTTTTTTCATTTTATGCAGAATTATTAATGGATGTACCGAATAAAAAACCAAATTATTTGTATTGACCCTCGTCTTCGGTGTGTGTGTGTGTTGGTGGTGGTGGTGGTGGTGTGGGGGGGGGGGGGTGGTTACCACTTTTTATCATGTGCGGTAAACAAAAAATGGGGGAAGGTGCTGAAGGTAGCGGGAGTTAGTTATGCAGTCGAAGTATAAGGGTGGGGGGGGTTGCCGCTAAGGATATTTTTAGGCAGTATGGCTCTAAAACTCTACTTTAGTACAACTAGTCAATTAACATCATTTAGAGCTGAAAATTACACGAACTCCGTAATATTCCTACCTTTTTCGTGCAAAAATTGGTTTCGCTTATTTTCTTTGGAAAATGCCAATTTTGCCTGCTCGCGGACTTTATGATGCCATTGTGACGTCAATACAGTATATTGGTATTATTTGGGACATTGAAAATCAAGGGACAATTGCTATCCACTGGTATCATCAAAATCATAAGCATTGGCGTCGGTTTAGGATTTCTCGCGGTGGTGATTTTAAAGATTTCGAGGGGTTGGTAACCACTACCTGGTAACCGTGTTACAAAAAAAGGTTTGTTGACGAAGAATATGTCTTCAGGATCGAATTGCACTTAGTTTTTATCAAAGGACAAAATATGCTGAGAAACGAAGTAAACTCTTATGCAGTACCAGAACACCAATATTTGGCCAGTAATAAGTGGTACAATGTGATCAGAGGTAGCCATTTGTCCATTTGATACACACTTTATACCTCGATTTTATAGAGTACAAGAATGTAAAATGTGAAATTACGATTATGCTCTACACAAGTGAAGTAGAGTGAGAAAGATTTTGTAAAAACCAGTTCTGTTTAAAAATATGATATGAATATAAAGAAATTGGACCTACAAGAGAATAATCTTAGCTTCTCGGCTTACATTATGAAATCAGCTCTGCCCATCTCGAATAAACACTACGGGAACGTTGATGCTTTGTGACTTTCCACAGTTCACAACAGTAAACAAGTGATTTTGATCGATAATACAAAAGTAATATATCTTATATTGGGTGTAAATCTTAAAAATCGAATGAATGAAATATGTGTATTTAATACAATGGAGTAATCTTTTATATATGACTTACATTACATCCAAACCACAATACCACTTAATATTAAAATTTGACCCTTTTATTTTCCACAAAAAAGAGTTTGCAGTTTAGTTCAACAGATAACTTTGTCAGCAGTTCAAGGCGACGGAGGTTATCGCGACGACACTAATATGCCACCGTATATCATCTTAGACCTTGGGCCAGCATAGGTTGGTCGGTACCATCAGGGGTGGCAAAAGTGAGTGATGCTATCACCTTATCAGATAAACATCACTATAAATAATTTTGCATGATAGACATTACAAAGTAGTAGTTAAGTTACTAATTTGCATATAAACGAAATCGCCGCCATTGAAATTGCTCCATACTAGTTTTGCCATCTGTTGTCTTTTGAGGAGTCTTTAGTGGAAGTAAATTCTAACATAAGGTATGACAAACACCAGAACTCTCAAAATGGCCTACATTTTAATTAAAAAACCCTAATACTACATAAATCCAAAATGGCCGCCATGTCCATAAAAAAACACAAAACAAAAATTTTTTTTTGGCATAATTGACTCTAACAGTTAATGTTCAAAGTATGACATGGATGAACAGGCACTTTAAAGTTCAATTACACTCTTTTACTAATATAACTATAACATGTCCTTATACAAGACTTTGAAGGTGTGATAACCTAAGCATGCTAATTGGCATAAACAAATGGCAGCCTTGAATTTAGTCATAATGTAATTGCGGCCATTCATGTCTGGTAGAAGGAATCATTTAGTGAAAATATGCTTAAACCGAGGTGTTGATAATGACAACCAGCAGAACTCAAATCCAGGCATTTTTTTTTTAATTAAAACATTATTTGCAGAATCCAAAATGGCTGCCATTTCGTAAAATTTTGAGCATAATTTGACTTTAACAGTCATGGTCAAAGGTATCACATAGATAAATATTGCACTTAAGTTAACATTACCCACTATTTTACCACTAGTATAATTATATCATTGGTCTGCAAGATTTACAAGGTGACAACTTGAGCATGCTAATTTGGAAAACGCAATGGCCGCCATGGGAATGGCACCAAACTAGTCGGTCATATCCTGACTCATAGAAGAAATATTTGAGGTACAAAACTGCTAAAATTTTTTACATTTTGTTTATATACCCATGTTTTCCAGGAATCCATTAATAACATTAATTTGCTATCCCAAACGGTCGCCGTGTTGCCAAATTAGCATTGGTACTTGCGTTGCTTTTTGAATTGTAGACAATTTGAACTCATGGCGTTTTAAGTGTAATTATTACTCAGAATAATTTGTCTATATACATAGTTTAAAGCACTAATTGCAATAGAATATTTGAGGATCCATAATTGTACTACAATGTGTTTCAATAGTTATTTACAATTAAATATTGGAGATGATGCATATTTTGGCCATCAATAACATTGATTTACCAAGGACAATCATACATCAGCTATTCACCCAAGTCACAAAGTTATCATTGAAAGAATCAGTAATTGCCAATCTAGTCCTCTGCATTTTGGCCTCCTTTAATAGTCTGTATCTTCCTCGTCCCCATTCTCAGAACTGGTCCAATGTAATGAGTCACCTTTCACGTTTTCACATATCGATACCTTGCACAATTCGTAGAGGACATCCCATTCCCATACATATACAGTCTGGCAACTTGAACGCCACACTCTTGGGCCATTATTGCAGGGTAAGAAATCTAAAACAACGTCTGCAACAGCTTTGCCATTCATCCACTTCATGATCAAATTACCACCTGGACGTACAATCCATCCATGACCATTGGGGCTTGAAGTGTCTGGAGAGGCTTCTACGGCAACTATAGTTTGCCCCCTCTGCATGAGGTTAGGCAAGTCCTACATGGAGGAAGCTGGCCAGATTCATTTCGCCTTTCTTTGTTCTAAACAAGTGGTACGCAGTTGTTTCTTGTCGTTCGATTGTAATCTAGATGCATACTAACAACATGAACTTTTTGAAGTTTGCAAAGAAGTTCAGCAGCCGAGGACCAAACCCTGAGAGAGAGAGAGATGTCACTGTGAGAGTGTTGCATTTGGCCTCGAGAAGTACCGGCTCTAAAAAGCTATCAAGAGACACCGACACCCCATACATACTGCAACCAAGTTTGAATCAGTTGTACTCATCCTCAGCCATGGCCTTCAACAATGACATTAGCTGCAATATGTTTAAGCTGTGGAAAAACTCAAAACAGACAAGGTAATCAAAGGTATGCATTTCATATACAGTAAGTGATGTGACTCCGCATTGCTGGCCAAAGTCAATGTTAGGACTAAAAGCTCCTCAAAGCCCACGTTTACAAACTTTCAAAGTTCATATTTCGTGAACTGATAACCATTCAAAGACGTGAACAAACTTGGCCAGCTCCTACATTGAGGAACTGTCCTTCTGCGAGAGATGTTCCTCGTCTGTGGTTCTGGTCCACAACCACATGTAGTGTCACTGGTATGCTTCCAGTAGCCCACTTTGCAAAGAAACCTGAGATTGACCGATTCTTGTTCTCAATCTGTAGAAACATCACCATCCAGCCCATGAGGAGGTCAGCTCCAGGTGGGAAAGATGCTCACCGGGTTCAATAACAATAGATTGGTTACTTGGTTGATAGCAAGTGTTCTTTCCACAATCTCTAAGCTCGTTAGAGACTGATTCAAGATGTTGGACTTGCTTAAGAAACTATGTGGAGTGCTTCACATTAGATACTTGGACAGTACGCTCTTGCATGCCGCTCCCGGGATACCTATGCGGATGTTCTGATGGGGGCAATTCCTGATAAAAAGTGTATATGTTCTCGTTGGTGTGGACGAAGGACATCTGTGATAAGTTGGCAGGAGCACTTAATGCTGAGTCAGTTTATTGGCATGGGTTGATCTTCCAACAGGGCATTGTGGCTCCAACAGTGGGCAGACCAAGGAGATATCATTATAGTGGTGCTGTTCCACACCACAGGAAGTGTCCTGATCTACTTCAGGTAGCCTCCCTTCTGCAAGAAACCTTAAAATCGGCAATTCTGGTTCTCAATCTGGTGAGCGTTGCCATTTCAGCCCATGGGGAGTCAAGCTCCAGGTGGAACTTGCAGATTCTCACCAGGACCAATACCAATATATGTTACTCTCTTAAACTACTTAGAGACTGATTCAAGAGGTGGGACTTGCTCAAGAAACTCTGTCCGGATTGATAAGGCGGTTGGCAGCAGGTCTGTCTGGATATAGAGTGCTTCACATTAGATATTGGCAGCTACGCTCTGCATGCCCTCGCTACAACTACCGGTGGAGCAAGTCCTGCTAGGATGTTTAAGTTCTCCATGTAGTATTGCGTGGAACCAAACTTTACCTTGGTTTTGTTGTGGGTCTTATAAAGAGAGTCTGGTCCACACTCTAGGTGGAACAGGGTTATCACATGCTCCAGGGGGTGTTCCAGACCAGGTTACTTAAGCTGAGTTTGGCTCCACGGTTGCGTTAAAACCATGGAAAGCACACGGGCCTGGTTTGGACGGATTTGCAAGTGGTGGTTTTCCTCGTAGTAAGGATTGAGTTTATCCAAAGCTTTGAAGAGAGACTCTCCAACAGCTGTGAAGTCTGCATCTTGTGCGCTAATTCCAAGATCATCTGCAAAGATAAAACGACAGGTTCCTCACTACTAGGTTGGTCGTGGTATAGATGTTGAAAAGGAGAGGTGCGAGCATACTCCCTGTGGTAGTCCATCTGTGCCTACTAATCGGGCTCTTCTTAGCTCCAGCTGACAAAGAAATCCTATTTGCACGCTACCAAAACCAGCCATATGGTGGCGTAGTCTTCAAGAGGACTAGAGTGCCAGATACCTGTAATGAGAACTGTGTGAGTTGGTCATAGTTAGGTATAATGCGGTATGTCAATATTATGGATAACAGATGATAGCGATATTGACTAAGTGACTGGCAAAAATGTTTTACTATAAAATAGTGAAATAAAACTACTGAAACACACACTATAATTGTATTGCAAGCATGGATCATCAGATATTCTTGTATACACAAATAAGTGTTAAAAATAGGATCTCCCTAACGTCCCTAGAGGAACATCTGACTAGCACCGCGAAAATTGAGGTTGTAGTCTTGTGTCAGATCTAGGACCAATTTCCCACTAACCCAGGAAAGGGTCCACTCTACCGATTTTTTTTTTTTGTCAGTGGGTTTTAAAGGTTGTTAGGGATAAGACATATGAATTTCAAGTGCAATAGATTAACACTTAAACTGCCCATGATTGAAAACTTCCCACCATTTAAAAAGCAACCTAAGTGCTGAAATGTTGGGTAACAATGGCGGTTATTTAGGATATATGCAAATAAGGTTTATTAAAATAGATGGCCATGAATTCATTTTGGTTGGTGTGATCAAACACCATCATTTTAGCAGTTTTGAACTTAAAATATTTCTTCTACGAGTCCGGATATAGCCGAAACTAGTTATGACGCAATTTCATTAGGGCGGCCATTTTGTTTATTCAAATTACTTGCTTAAGTTGTCACCTTGGAACTCTTGCATACATACATGTTTATAGTTATATTTGTGGCAATAGTGGAATTATAATCTTTAGAGGTAAAGTTCATCCATATGATACCTTGAAGTCAAATTATTTTCAATTGTACGAAAATGGCGGCATTTTGGATTTATGCAATTCGTTTTAATTAAGAATGTATGTACATATATCTGAGTTCTGGTGGTTTTCCATTCATCAAACATCTCATGTTGTAACCTGTTTTTTTACCAAAATAATCCTTCTACAAGAAGGGTAGGTCTGACAGCTATGAGCAACTTGAATGCGGCCTTTTTTTATGCAAATTGGCAGGCTTAAGCTACTACTTTGGAAGGTCTATCATGCAGAAATTATTTAAGTTGAAGTGTCTTAACACGTTGGTACCGCTCGTTTTGCCCCTCTATATGGTACCCATATGTCAAATATCGCCTCGTAGCCCAAGCACTATCTGATGAGGAGCGTGGCCTAGCGGGTAGTGTGCTACCTGTGACGCAAATGTAGCAACAATTCCCAGGTTCGACTCCCGTTGGGTCATTGGCTGGGATTTATTCGGGTATTCAATTCTGGATTTGATCTATATACCAGCTATTGATTACATGTCAGAATAGCGCTCTCCTCCGTCGGTTCCGTGTACAGAGAGCCACAACAGTGGTCGATAAATAGATGAAAACCCCTGACTGTACCAATCCGCCCTCGCCTCAAAGCGAGCCACATGTTAGGAGCGTCCGTATGTGCAAGAGAAAAGCGCCCTGAAGGCGTGATAAATTGTGATAAACTGCTCATTCATATTCTAAGTTACATTTGCTTCAATTAGCAATATCCAATAGGGTTTCAGAATCATACAGGATAATGAGATTGAGCTACTGGATAAAACTTCATCTTCCGTAGTAAAAGTGGCACAATGGTGATTTTACTCTTTCGTTTTTAACTAAACAGACTCGAGATTAAAACAAGCAATGATCAGCACAAACAGCTTTTGAAAGCTAAGACTATGTCGTTGATGTCACATCACATCATGTCACAACAGTATTTTCTAACTGCAAAGAGGGCGTTTTTCCACTTGCACAATTTTTTGAGACAGACCGTCGTTACAGCCTTTCGCTCACGTGATATCTAATATAATACGAACGTGAATCAAATAAAAAATGTGCAAGGAGTAAAATGATCTTGACCTTCGAAATCACTATATATGTCATAGATTTGTTGTTGCTTTTATAAACTTAGTAATCTAAGATACCTCCAATGTTTAAAAACATTGAAAGAAATCGTTAATAAGAACCCTATATGACCAAATTTGTAAGCCACCACTTTTTTTTTTCGCATTTCTATTGTGATTACAACACACATTAAACTTGTGTTTGTGAGAATGTGCAATATCAATATCATGATGCCTTTGTCAACTTATGCTACATTTTCTTGATAATTTCAACTACGGATAATCACTGATTTATTTATACCAATGTACCAACGATATGAGGAATCCAAACAACCATTCACCTGTTGCAGAGCAGACACCAAGATCTTCACATGTTAGGATATTCCAAAGAGTTTAAGTCCCTTTAATTGGCATAACTTGTATCTATACCTGGCTTACAGTAGTAGTGTTGAAAACCCCTTTTTCATTTACACATCAGATTAATTGGGTGAGAATTTTTGTGTGAACATTAAATTCTTTTTGAAGATTAATGACGGATAAGTTGGTGGCTAAATTCATAATCAATAAACAAAAAAATACCAATGGGTCCTCATACTTTCATAATGCTACCCCGTATATCGTACATTTGACGTATTCTTGCTTACTGTGTAAATCCTCATTGGAATGGAGGAAAAAGGGGTGTGCTTACCAAATTGGTCATAGCTGGTTTATTTTAATCGTTTTCTTTAATTTTTTCAACATTTGAAGTTCATTAATTTGCAGTGTTAAAACAACAACAAATCTATTGATTCAGTGACTTATCAAGGTCTCAAGGTCATTGCAACCGTTGCACATTTTTTTTTTTTTTTGGATTCACTATGATAGTATAATAAATCCGCCACTAAGTACTACACCGATGTACCATTTTCTGGAGATTGAAACTAGCTATAACCTCTAGCTACTGGTTACTGGCTGGCCATGATTCCTTCCAGTGAGCACTATTTATCATCTCATTGCATCACCTTACATTAATGACACCATGAGAAACTACCTATTTTTGGTCTCAAAAGCACAAACAACTTGACTCATTTTTCTAAATTTTGGGGAATTCCATTCATCTCTAGCCTTTCATCAAAGTGTTGCGCTTTTTTTTAAATTCCTACAGTCCCTGTACACAATTTGGTATATCACCCTATCACTGTAAGTCGCCCGCGCTTCTCTCCGCTCGGTAGAAGGCTTCGCCTTCAACACGCGCCTCGGCGATCCTGGATGAAGTGTCTTTGACACAGACTAGTTAACCTCTTGCACAATATATCTTGTAAATAACATCTGGTAGGGGAATTCCATTCTCTTCTATAATAAACAAAGTACTGTTCCCGTGAGAAATCTTTTCTCAAGTGAAATAGAGAAACCAAATACACAGTTGACACAAAAAGTATTTCGGCATGTGTTTTGATCAGTATTGTGCCAATGTCTGATAATTTTGAAAGTTTTCAAAATATACATTTTGTTGTCTTGGTCTTGCTTTATCCTAAAAAGCTTTGCTTGTAAAAAAAAGAAACGTTTAAAAATGGCTGCGATAGAAAATCTGAAAGAGGCATAACCCTCCAAACCAAAATGGATTTTGCAATGGACATTGCAGTTTATTGCGACACAAACACGCGGACCACAATCAATATTGCAAGCAGGCTTTCTCGCTCATTCAGTCGAAAACCCTCTTTGTGTAGAATCAATACACACGGATTTTTGCGTTGTACCACAAAGTGACCATTGAAAACTCCTAAAGAATGCAACTTTTGGTTTTGGGGTTTTGCGTCTTTCGGGCGTTCTTTTTTTTCAAGCGAGATGTTAAATGAAAGAGCAAGACCTCGGCAACAAAATGTAATAAAAAGTTTGAAACGAGAAGAATCGCATTTTGAAATGCTTGTTTGCATTTAACGTGAGCTGAGGTTTTCAATTTTACAGTATCCCATTCATGACTGCTGAACTTGGAAGACGTTAACTTATTTTGTTCATTTTCCGTAAATGGTGTGGGGTTTCGTGATGATGTTAACTTACTAGAGTGTTAATCTATCCCTTATCATGCTTATTAAGCATGCTGGCAGTTACTTCTCGGAAGTATTCTTCAACTCCGCACTTCGATATAGTAGCCCCGGATTAAGCACGCTAGTAATTTACGCGAAGATGGCAAGTAGTAACTAATTTGTATTACACATTTCTAGGCCCCGTGCTAGGCAAATCCCTAGGCCTCTTACACCAAAGATTTTAGCAGTAAAGATTGGCCTGTTGAGACATTAAGTCAGTACATTTCTGAGGGCAGACCAGAAGATATCGGGTTACAGTTTCATTTAAAAGCAGCCTGGAGGCGAGACATTATGTCTAGAAATCAAGGGCACGTTCCTGCCAGAATTGCCTATGTCTCGGTAGCTGTTAGCAATTATTCTGTTTCGCTGCGCTAGAACAATGAAACCCCTGTATAGAATCTGGGCTAGAAGTAGCCCAAAGTCAGGGAAAGTGTTGTAACATTTGCACTGTAAATGATAAATGCCAAGTACGGAATATATATTTACTATTGGCTGTTTGACCTTCCGATACTCTTACGAAAGATTGAAAGATTTACAATTATGTGTCCAAAATTTAGCATTACTTGGAGTAAATGATGATATTGATGAGAAATATGTGGGTGTTGTGTAGCAGTGTTTTTTTTTACCCATGAGACACACAATTGCATGGTTATTACATAAGGCAGTGAAGAAATGCATTATTCAATTCAAGTCGTATTGGAATTACGATACAAATGTGAAATATATTAATACCGTATTGCTAATACTCAATCGCAGTCAAGATTCTCTAAGTCAATGCTCGCTGATTCTCGTATTTAAAGGTGCATATTAATACCATATCCTTTCAACTGACACTCAAGCTCAGTCCATGCTCTCTGATTATCTTGTTTTAACCAATTAACTTATTTTTTAACTAATTCACTTTGCAGTTTTATACCTTGCTCAATATTCAAAGATAATATAAAATAAAACAATAAATGTTAGGTCATTTTAATATGATATCATAGTGTTCCGTCTTTATTTCATGGTTTTATGTGTGAAAAATGTAAAGAGGAAACATTATTAAGAAAAACATCATCAAATCTAAAATAATTAACACTTAAGTGACCGAGGGAGAGGGTCATATGGAAGTTACACATGGGATTTTTAGCCGATTCTTTTAAAGAAGATCTAGAGTGAGTGAGATATATGACGATAGTTCACTTTGATTTACCAAGTGCTTTTTATTGCAATTGAATTATTGTATTTTATCAAACATACATACACAACACACACTCACACATACACTTGCGCGCGCTCAGTTCTTTTTAAACAGTCTAAGAGTCCCTTTTAAACTTAAATGCTCGTGCGTGCTTATCTTCTCACATCCTGTCTATGAGGATTAAATAGCGCGAGAAATTGCACAAGTTGGAATTTCGTCTCGGAACGTATCTGTCGATTAGAGATTCCATGTCTGAATCCTTTTGAATAGAACGCTAAATCGTGTTGAGTTAGTCGTTATATTAGTTGTTACAACGCCGTGTTTACTACTTGAAACTGGAAATTCCAAACACCACCTTAATTGCCGATATATTCTGTCGGTACTAGGGTAAACTTGTTACGTAGCTTACAGTACTGGAAAGAGAAAAGATGTTGTCGACTGAAACGGTCAATGAACTGAGGTTAGTGAGGAGATTGTTAGGAAATGATGAAGGCATTACATTTTGATTCCATAACATAATTGTTTCATTTTAGAATCGCGCAATACCGAAGGCTAAAGTTTCCATTGCTCATATGATTGTACCTTGTATTGCTGAAGTAAGCGCGTGAAGTGATTTAATTGTGGTGGGCCTGTTACCTACTCTTTGTACTGTACGAAGGCCATTGGCTCATAGTAATCACAGTTTTTAGTTGGATTTGTGGATCGGCTTCTTTATTTCAACTTGACGGGCGTGTGTTATTGCTGACACGCGTATGATTTAAGTAGTGTTATGGTGGGCTTATCAAGAGTACAATATGTGTATCAAGATAATTTCTTATAAGGGACCTTCTAAATATGGAACAAACACTCACACACACACATCCACAAACACGAGTTGAAAACTAAGAGTAATATTATAGGTTTTCCTGTCCAATTTCGCAATGTACCTGTTTTCATTTTATAAAAAAGGTTCCTCGTTTTCGCGCGAAATTAAACGATGTAGTGTTTTTCTAGCAAAACGCCATTCAATTTCGTTAAAGGAGCGTTCGACTTCGTGGATGGTCGGCCAATGTCGTAACTAGCGTAATAGATTTCAATTGGATTAGCCTTTGCGGTGAATTCTTTTTCAGTTTCGCCATTGAAATACCAAAATGAAATGTCTTTTGAATTAGCAAGATTTGGTGTTTAGTGTCTAGTTCGGAAAATTATTCCATCTTCACAATTCGGCATTGAACACTTTATAGGGCCAAATACATAGATGAACAGATTTAAAAATAACCTGGTGGTAGCCCTATTAGAAATACAGGCAAAATGTAGCCTATCTGAAATGGGGGGGAGTGGGGGGGGGAAAGGAGAGGAGGGAGGGGAAGGGGGGGGGGAACGATCATGATTATACTCTTGGTTTATTTTTGTTAGTTTGTTAATATGTTACTTAAATTAGACCTAAACATTTTTTCAGTCAAATGTAACAGATGTACTTCATCTGACATGAAATCTCACGTTGATGGAGTAAGAAGAGTCGTAATCGGGTCATCCCATTTTAATATAATTTGTCAATAACTGCCTTCTGACCTACATCATCATTACAAAGTGCAAAGTAACATTTGAAGGGCCGCCAAAAATGTATGAAAACGACGAAATAACTGTAAGGCCTCATTTAATTGTGTTTTCGTATCCACATACACTTTGTAAGCATGTTGGTTTCTTTACCTACTGTACATGACGACATAAATTTTGCCCGCAATATAGGCCTATAATTATATATGCGTGTGTCTGAGTGTAAGAATGAAAAATTTCCTAAAATTTTGTGTTTTGATATGTTTTAACCAAAATATAAGATATAAAATGAATGTCCTTTTACTGATTTTGTCATTGTAGGTCATAACGTGAATGTAATATTGGTAGCTCAGCAACGTAAGTAATTGACTGCATAACGCCATAGATGACACTCCCGAAATTGAAAATCAACCCCTATATTGTTTCCCACCGTTCTTATTTACATATAGCGAAAAAAATGATGATTTTTTCGGAATAAATGCGTAATTGCGACATGAAATCTAACACGAACTTGGCTTGGCCATAAGCTAAATAGTATGCTATAGCAAAAATTGATTGACGAACAATGGAATAGATCGCTCATAATACATATTGTACTTAGGATTTAGCCCGGTAGACTAAAACCGCTGTCGAATTGATTGCCAAATTATTTTGGTTGATAAAAGTGGCGGAATGGCCATGAAACCTCAATTAAAGGGCAAATCAATATAATAATGTTCCACAAAATATTTCTAAGGTTACTGCTTAGCTCCGATGGTACAATAGGGTGAAAATTTAAGGCACAATATGTATGATAATTGCAAGCAGTTGTATTTTTTTTTAATCACTTAAAGCATGTTGTTAGGTCCGTTCTACATTTACCGGTGTCCATTCAAAAAAAATCACCCTAGCATAGCCTGCCAAAGGACGCTGAAAATAAAAAGCCGATGAATTCCAAAGGATCCCTAAGGAACGCTCCATTTTTCACATCGCTTAATCGCCAGCAACGATTGCCACATACTTTTGTATTCGTGACCTAACCCTGTTTTAGTGTAAAAGATAATTGCCGTGTTTTGCGACATTCGTGTAAATAAAGTACGGCTGAGGCGAAGCCGAAGCCGTGTTTATTTCCCCGAATGTCATTTTTGAGGAGGAAAAAAAAACGAGGCCATTATCTTACTTAACGCACACCTCGGGGTGTTACACATTGTTGTGAGTCTTCAAGCTTGTCGATTAATAAAACTTTTTTCATTTTTACGAATGTAGTGAACTACAATTAATACCCTACCAAAGAAAGACCGATTAAAAGAAACTCTTTCTGTTACGAATGTAGTAACAAACAAACCAATAGATGAATGCATAAGAAGAGTTTCAAGGGTCCTTACTAACTTACGAGTATGGTGTATAAATTTCGTTATGCTTTAAAAAACATGTCCTGAAATTGCATTATAAATGCAATCGTAGTGAGGATAATAGTTCAAAACCAGTGGAGCTTCTGTGCTCACTCAGTCATATCAGTGGTGAAATAAGACCTCTGAATTACACGTACAATGTTATCGTGGGCAACTATATTTTGGTTACCAAGTTAAACATCATGCATAAACTTGCCGGTGAAACATAGACTACAACAATTTGATCCATTGATTTGGCCGGTGAAACAGAGACAACACAATTTGATAGCATGATTTTGACCGAAACTGAGGATTTATATAATGGAAATTACTTCTCGGCGGCCTCAACGCCGTTGAATTTTATATAGCAAGTTAAACCCCAGAACTTGCCAATTGAAACTCAGATCTGCGATAATGTACATTGATTTTCTCCGAAACTGGGATCATAAAATGATGAACATTTTCTCCAATTCGGCTTCGCGCTTCTACGCCATGTCTTGGGTCATGCTAAATCTATAAGAGCTAAAACACTGTATCAGAAATCGACGCAACAAAATCAGGAGAGCCTGGGGTTTATTTAACGTTTTGAGTGTTGATTGAACAAGCGGGTAAGCAAATGGAAATACAGTAAAACCAACAAAAGATCAAACATGAACTCGTGGGAAAGTATAACCTCCCTACTGATTATACCATCACAGCCCAGTAAAAAAGCACCGCCTGCCTTAAACGTTAAAAGGGGGGAGGGCCCGCGGAGGGGGGGGTGGGGGTGACTGACGTGTGACTGCTATCACTTTCAAAATAACACTGTGGTGACATTCACTTGCGAAGTTCCATCATAAATCCATTGTTGCACGCCGATACGGTCTCTTACTATTCACACTGTAATAGTCATTTTTTATTACTCTTCAACACTTCAATGTGTTAAACAGTCACACATCTGGAGGTGAACAGTTAGGTCTATGGTTAGAACATACACATTCAATTGTTTGATTTATAAACATTGCAATGTCTAATTTCAAAGAACTATTTAAAAGGTAAGGGAGATGTCATTACGCTAGGGGGGAATGGAGGATTTGAGGGAGAATACGGAAAAAAATGTAAGTCCGAGGGGAGTATGAAATATTCATCAGGAGAGAGGAGCATGACTTTTATATGGTAAAATCACTATATCAAGGAAAATGTGAATTTTTTAAACGGAAGCGAAGGGAAACGCGAATTTTTGGCCGAAAAATGAATCCTCCATTGCCCCTCCCCCGCATAAATATTGACCGTTCCCTAAATACCATGGTTTTAGATTAAACATTCCTTATACTACGTTTTGGTGTAACTGATTAACTAAAAGTGTTTTAAAGTTAACGAATTCTATACACGAACGACGGGGAAGCCTCGAAAAGACACCTCACGTCGCCGCCATTACTTGGGGGCATACTGGCCACAAAACACAGATACACACACGCCCGCATATTGCCTTGTACGAGCTTAACGAACGAAATAATAAATGTACCAACCTACCTCTTCGCAATTTTTAACAAGTGTCACCGTTTATTTATACGGATTTAAGGAAGGATTGCTGTCAGGACTGGCTAAACTGGAAATCCAGGGGCAAGTGTCTTATTGTGGTTGTAAAATTGAAGGTATCTCGCCACTTTTCGTGACTGAGAATGAACGCTTATGGTTAGAATACGTGTTACAATTGGTAATAAAGCCGCGTGGAAAAATCATTGTTCGTAAAATTCAAACCATACCAGACAAAATAAAGTAACAACAGAATGTTGATATATTACGTGTACGTGAAAAATTGAATAGTACATTCCCAACGACAGATCGTATTGCTGAAAACGTGACATCTTCCGATGCGGGTTGTTGAAGTTTTAGAAAGGACCGCTTCCTTGCTCATGTGATCGATTTCGGAGATCTGAACAACAAATTAGTCTCTTTGTGACATGTAATGGGGCTTCGCTTGGACTATCAGTACACGTGAAAAAGACCGGCGAGTTACAATGTGGTATTAGACGAAATGGATACGGAAGATTATTTTCTGGATTATTTGTTTTTACTGTACATTGAATGATGTACGTGTACGGACATGTGGAACTAAATTTAACCGTTTTAAAATGGAATTTTGTGAAAACAACAATCGTATTTAAACAAACTAAATGAAAAACATAAAAAAAATAAAAAAAATAAAATAAGTTCATTCAACTTCAATGGAAGCTTGGCAGATTCGGAGTTTTTTCCATTTGGGAAGCGATGTATATGGTACGGCTGCAGACAATCACAGTCTTCATGTGTCATTGGAGCATTTTACACGCAGTTCGTTCCATTTGTAACTTTCTTATCGATATTTGGGCAGCCAAGAAATTTACATTTTTTCCTGAGCCGCACATGATGATATACAAAGGAAACAGTGGAAATAGTGTTGATTTTTGTCGTCAAACTGATCAAAATTATGATTTTGTGGTAATCACGTACAACGTAAACGCGGGGTAAAACGAGAAAGCAAAAGATGCCCCCCAGTCATGCGGATGGTGAGTGCGCCGCCACGGCGGTAGGGGCGAGAATAGTCGCCGTAGGATTCGTGTATAAAAAGTTGGAGTTACAGTTTAGTGTCCCACTTTAAGTCTGAATATTGCACTGGCATGATCCACTTCGTGTTGTACATCGTTTTACTCTTACAATGAAAAAGAGGACCTCAGATTAGTTAAATGTATAGAAACGTAACAATAAACTCAAGATCAAACTAAAAAGGTGAATTTTTTTTTTTTTTTTTTTAATTACATTAAAAAAATCAAATAAACAAACATAAAACATGTACACAACCCAAACAAATATAAAATAACAAAAAGATTGAATACGAAAATAAAATATGGACTAATTATTCGATGTTAACGTAATAAAGTATTTACGCCAAATATAAACACGCCAAGTGAAATGAACAATTTAACATGCGCAAGATTAAAGTAATAAACGACAACCACATTTATACAAAAATTAAAGCCAGAAAACACAATCAAACAAAGAAAAACATATCCCACTCTGGATATACGCCCAAATGTAATTTACAAGCATAATTTGATTCACGCCTTTTTAGGTTAAATTGACTAAGATATGTATAGGTCTAATGGTGATTTCTTATGAGTATATTAATAGTTAACAAATTAAGGTGTGGCATTATGATTGTTTCTAAGGTGTACGTGCAAGCCGACTTTAATAAACTCGGAGATGAGGCGACAATTTCAGGACAACTCAATACGGTGACCATTTTTTTTATTTCGGTATTTCAGTATGTAACTTAGACCTAAACATATTGAAAATCGGCCCATGAAATCATGAATGCCACCACCTTCATAATTAAGTCATATTTTCGTAATACTTTTAATCTAATTGATTTTCCTCTTAAGGCACCTATAAAGTCCATGGCATTGTTTTTGTCGTTGCCATTGTTTTGTTTGATTGTGGATGTTATACAATAACACCCCATTTCGTACATGTAACGAAGGGAGACTTTAAATAAAACTCCTCCATCGTCATTCATTTACGAATGAGTGTTATTGTTCTAACTCTAGCATTCGTGCAAAATAATGGAGCGAACAAACACTGCTGTGACGTCATAGGTGTGCGTTAACGTTGGCTGAAGGCAGCTCACACTCTAGATGCTAGCTTTCAGGCAGAAGGGTCACATACGGCGACGATAAAGGATTTAGACAACCTCATTTTACGAGAGTCCCATCACCTTCGCTTGCTGACCCCTTGAGGTCGTTAGAATACGTAATTGGCCTACTCATTTTATTGCCACTCACCGAATGAAAAGCTCCACGACCAACAATAGGCGGCGATCAGCACAAAATACTCTGCAGCTATAATCAATATTTGGCGAAGGCAAAACTATTTCGTTTACCCGTGTACCCACAGTAATTCATTTTGTAATTTTTTTGTTTGTAAATCCTTCCACGCAAACTACAATTCTACAATATACACATGAAACAAAATAGACGATTCTGTCCCCCATGATGAAGTAAGGCAAACTTTCTGGTGATAATAGGAAAATTTACTTTAACAAGAATCACATTTCTAGAACAGCGCTAAAAACTAACCGTTTTGTCAATTGTTTTGGGCATTGTGCAACGCCAAATAGAATCCCAATTCCATTGCATGTTATAAAGTCGTTTGAAATAAAACAAATTGGAAAGTTTTGATACACTGTACGAAATTACTAAACCCAAATTTTTGTTATTTGCGAGGCTAGGTTTCCTTCGTTTTATTCAGAAGATCATATTTATAGATCTTAAATTAATAACCCACCACAATATCCAACAAATATTGACATTGGCACTTAATACTCTTCTTATTTTTCATGTTGTTAAACTTCTTTTATAAAAATGTGGTAGGCCATTTTTTTAGTTAATATAAAGGTTTGTGACATGTAAAACTTAAAATTTTAATCGCCTGTTTTGACGGTGATATTTAAAAACAATAAAGATAGCGTCACTTAACTATAGATAAAATGTAAACGGATGGGCCGACATTGCCATAAAGTTTGTGTCATTTACAGTGGGCATCAGTTTGTAAAATCGCATTTCCTGTGCCCGCTACCTCTTTTCTTTATTTCGGGAAAAAGACGTGGGGAAGTTGACACAATCAATCATGGCGGCATAGCTTAAAATGCATACGGTTGTGGCTTGCTGAAGCCACCTTTGTTTTACCCGTTATAGATGTGGTCATTTGTTCGGAAACGCATTGGTACCTCAATCCATTTTGGATATATTTTTTTAAATAATTATCAACATTCGCAGAGTCGTTAGCAATTACGCGTTAAATATTTTGGCTACTCCTGTCTCACCACTACGAAAATTACAGCATTTTGTCTTTGAGTCCCGATGAGTTTAATATTAAAAAAACAAACAAGTAAAACTACTCCCGATTATCGGCAATAATACCATGTATGTATATTAAAGCATAATTATCTCGGGTACTCAAAATCTACCCCAACCGATATATTATTATTAAATAACTCTGCTAGCGCCGCAGGCCGATAGCCCTTTAAGAGGCAGGGCTTGAAGAAGGAGGAAATTATGGGTAAATACAGAAAAAGAGTTCTTTTACGGAATATACCTCAACATAAAATATTGGGCAGTTTAATTCCGTTATAAAGTAAATTACGAATAACTGAATATCATATGTGCATTTAATTCTGTTATACAGTAAATTACGGATAAACTGCAATATCATATTGCAGTTTAGTCCGTTATAACACACCCACACAATGACATACTGGTTTTTTATAATAAGAAATTCCACAAAAGGGACAACCGGTCCATTTTTTGCCGTTAACCACCGCATAATACTATTTTTAAACTGACCTTTTCTTAACTATTATTTTGAATGTGCAAGACTTAACACCATACTCTCTTTCTTGTGAAAATGATGCTTTTCTTACTAATATTTTGCCTGTGCTCGGAACTTACACCACACAATACTATCTTTTGTGAAACTGACGATATTTGCAATGTGATTTGAAGTTCATGCGCATTCTAAAAAAAAAATATTTTACCTGTTCTAGGATTTTAACGCCTCATGCTCAATAACTCTCTTCCTTGAAACTGGCGCTTTTTCTAAAAATAATTTTTTGCTTGGGCTAGGATTTTAACACCAAAGAATACTCTTTTTCTAGAAACTGACGCTTTGCTAAACTAATATTTTGCCTGTGCTAGGAACTTAACACAATGCTATATAATGCTATGTTTCTAGAAACTGACGCCTTCTTTCAAGCGTGATTTTAAGTTCAAGCTCCGCCGCCGCCACACGGCCTGACCTCGGTGTATGACCACCGCAGTTCAATGCACCATACCAGCACACGATCACCCGACACATCTACATTGCTATAAAGCACGATACGCTGCAATGTGTGTCCGTATATTCCCGGAAAGTTTCCCTCAACGGTTCGCCTGATTCGCCTAGTATGTACTTTTGCGATAAAAAAAAAAATTATCGACAGGCAGTCTCCATTCAGTAATATGTTTCCTCTTTATAAAGAAGGGAATATTGTCCGATAATTAATGATTAAAATTTATAAGTCCTTATTTCATTGATTCTTAGTTGAATTCTAGAACTACATTTTAAAAATTTGTTTAACGCATTAAAATAAGTTATTATTAGCTTTATAATTCTTTTGCAATAACTTAATATAATTCTGATTCTGTTTCGAAATGAACTGTTTTAAGCCTCTTATAATTTTTATAATAATCGTTATAATCTTAATGTCAAACTTAGTAAAATTCCCGCCTAGCATTACAGATTTATATTTTTATTTAAAATTAGACTTTTTTTATTTTTTTTATTTTTTTTCCTGTTTTTATTTATGGAAAATTAAATAATATTACAAAATACTTTGTTATTAACACATAAAAACATTGCTCTCCATCTACTTTACTATATTGGTGATATTATGTCGCAGGTTTACGTTATACCGTTCCAAACTAATAAGGTTGGCATAATGCTCCTCACTACTTAGCGCCGTACAATACGAATATTAGCAAAATTACAGTTTTAAAAAAAATCATCAAAAGGATCAATTTGAAACGCCAATTCTTGGTGAATCTGAATAGATTCTGACTAAAATTTAATTTTAATATTAAAGTAAGAATTAAAACCTCTGCTTTAACCATGCTTTAACTTTAATTCAATGAACCCTGCGCGAACACATTGAATGCCACGAGTCCGTGAAAAATTCACATTTTAATAGATGCATATTAAAACCTAGTATATTTGCTTAATGTAGAATGTTAAGTTTGTATGATTAAAGTATAATTTTAATGATGAATTTCAGTCCCTGTGCATCAGAACATGATCAGAAGAGCCTGAGAGCTAACTTGGTACACAGCAGTAAAGCCTGAGAGCATAATGTGCACAGAGAAATCGATAACCTGTACTTGAAATCGGGTAATAAAAACTCGCGCTAACAAAAGACCGTGTCAAGTGAAGTTATTAAACCGGCTCGACTGGAGCCAATCTAATTGGGGGGGTCTAATACGGGAGCGACGATACGGTAACGATAGCTGTGCCTATGTTTGTGTTGCTGAGTGAAGTAAAATATCGTGACGCTTATGGCAAGCCCAGTGTATAGAATTCGATAAACACTGTTTATCGCCGATAAACACTGTTTTTCGAGTGAAAAACATTGTTTTTCGCCTGATAAACATTGTTTTTCGCGAAAAACATTGTTTTTCGATTGATAAACTGTGTTTATCGATAAGCAGGGTTTATCAAATCGAAAAACATTGTTTTTCTACTGATAAACTTTGTTTTTCGATAAACAGGGTTTATCGATAAACAGTGTTTTTCGAAAATTAATGTTTTTCAACTGACAAACTGTGTTCATCGATAAACAGAGTTTATCAAATCGAAAAACATTGTTTTTTTGACTGAAAACTGTGTTTTTCGATAAACAGGGTTTATCGATACACAGTGTTTTTCGAAAAACAATGTTTTTCAACCGATAAACTGTGTTTATCGATAAACAGGGTTTATGAAATTGAAAAACATTGTTTTTCGACTGATAAACTGTGTTTTTCGAAAAATAGGGTTTATCGATAAACAGTGTTTTCCGAAAAACAATGTTTTTCAACCGATAAACTGTGTTTATCGAATCGAAAAACTAGTTTATGCACTGAGTTATCGAAAAACAAAGTTATAAGTGAAAAAACTAGGTTTATCGAAAAACATGTTTCTTATCGAATGAAAAAAATTGTTTATCGGCGCGAAAAAGATTTGTTTTTCGATAAACTGAGTTGATCGAAAAACATGTTTTTCGAAAAACAAAGTTTATCGAGTGAAACATAGTTTATCAGAAAAACAGGTGTATAGAATCGAAAAACATGTTTATCGGCGAAAAACATTAGTTTTTCGATAAACTGCGTTTATCGTAAAACATTGGTAAATCGATAAACTTGTTTTCGATCGAAAAACAGTTGTTTACGTCGGATAAACATTGTTTATCGAATTACTATACTTTGAGTTGCCATAGACGCTTGTCGTGCCTCTATACGTATTCTTACCTTAACTGTCACATGCGTATCGTTGCAAAACCTGGAGGCGCCCTAAATAATAGTGATATGCTTATGGAGATCCATTGACCTGCGGACCTCGGCTTTAATTAAGGCAGGGCGGCGCGGGTAATTTACCAATCATGCCGTCGTTGCGAAAATACAATTTAATCCACTATGGCTTACGTAGTCAAGTCATCGTGATAGGAATTTTAGTTTGATCATTAACACTTAAGTGCCAAAGCCTAAAAAAACCTTCCGTAGTGCCCAAGGGGGGGGGGGGGGTTCTAGGGACCCACCCAGATAACCACTTTCCGTGGAGTTTGATCATGACACTAACCTCAAATAAATGGGGGGCACATAGAACCACATACCCACAATAAAATGAAAATCCGACCTTGACCGATGACCTATGGCCAATTGAAATGTCACTTTCGAAAAAGAGTGGGTCGCACATTTACATCCTCAGCATCTCCAATATAAGGTTTTGAACCAAATAAGTCATTATATCTACTCTAGAATAACAATTAAAGATAATCATTGCAAAAGATAGCCAATTTATACATCTGATATTATTCCAGAAACTTCAAAAATCGCCTTATTTTCCAATAGACTTACACAGTTAAGAGCACGGCATGACGAAATTCAAATTGATGCTATCAGCATATAAAAGGTATTTGATTTAAGTATCATGAATTATAATTAATTACCTCCTAAGGTATATATCTCAAGCAAATAAAATCCAATGATTTACTTACTTAATTTTTTAATTAGTAAAATATCTTGATTTTTCACTTCCGTTAGTGCCCAAGGGGGGGGGGGGGGTTCCTAGGGACCCACTAATGTTTCTAATGAGACGTGGGCGATTTAAAATTTTCTGTATCAGGAGAGCGTATTCATAAATCAGACAATTAGCAAAAAACCCTTGAAAAATTGATTTGCGTAACCGAGGAAATCGCAAAAAATCAAATGTTGGGTACTATGGACCCCACCCCCCCCCCCACCTTGGGCACTTTTACGTGTTATAGCTACGTTTATTGAATTTTCTTCTATGAGAAAGATTCAAAAAAAAAAAATAAATTGACTCTAATACATTCAGTCTAGCATTAAACTCCTTGATCCAGAAAAAACATTTTTAAAAAAAAAAAAAAAAAATCGTTCTAAAAAAAAGGTTGCAACTTTGGGTACTGCCGGTACCTAATGCTACAAGAGCAATGCACACATTCATTTTGCCCAAACTCCTCTTTGAACTAACAACAAAGAGACATGTGAGTATTATACAGCACATCAGTGCCCATTGGGATATTATTAAAAAAGTGCAATTTTTGGTGAACAACTTTTTGTGTGTTTCGAGAAGGCTTAATAACATCATAGCTCTTGGCTACACGGATTCATAGCCTTCATCACGCCATTAGGGTGTATTGTCACAACAGCGCCGCCCATGGTTGAATCTTGGCAAACCTTGGCAAATCTTCACTGCGCCAGGGAGTATCAACCACATCGTCTCGGTTAAGCGTGGGAAATCCACGGACAACACAGTGTCAGATAGGCGTTGATCGGATTTTTTGACATTGCGGTACATGGAGATTGCGCAAACTTACTTGGCTATCGCTAACGATTTTACGCACCAAAATATTCCTAACAAATGTCGTTAGCTGACTAGTTTATAATATAGGTTGATTTTGAAAAAAAAACCCTGATAGAAATAAGATCCATAAAGCATTTTTCTTACCTTTCAGCCCTCTTATCAGCTGGCTCAATTCTCGGTTGCTTCTGTCAAGTCATGCCACACGTCAGCTTACAAAAATAGTGAGTTAAGGGGTCTTTTTTGTGAGGAACCCGTTCTAACATCAGATCGACCATTCGTTGATTTCGCGATATCCAAGGTACCGCGAAACCGTTTTTTTTTTTCATTCTTTGTTCAGCTAGTCGCAGAGCCTTTAACACGCGTTTGGCTGCTAGGGAGTCCCATGACGTAGCGCCTGTCTAAGAATGCCCGGCCAATTAGCGATTCGGATACGGAATCGGGGCGCTGTGTCCCAGAACTAGAGATGCTATGGGAGTGTAAAATGGTGTGTCATACGCTCTTGGTCTATACGGCTTCATAACGCACACCGGTTGCTTCTTTCCTCGGTTCCGCCCGGTTCTTCCAGGTGTTCGAGAACCGTTTCAAGTGCTCTCCAAACAATTAAACACGGTTACACCTCCATGACAGCAAGTCACCGTAGTTGAGGTCTTGATGCCGCTCTAACAATGGCTCTGCACGTCTATATGGTGATAACACCTGAATTTTCAACTTACTGCATGAGCAGTAAGGGTTGACTTCATAACTCAAAACTCACCACCGGTTGCTTGCCTGTTTGTGGCCCGTTTTCTTCCAGGTTTGAAACAGGTTTCCATTGTTGGCAACAAACAACACGGTTACACCGCCATGACCGCAGTCAAGCGACGGTTAAGTTTTGAGTCACCCTAAAGACTATGGGCATGTGCCGAATTTTCTTTATTATGGCCAAGGTGTATATCATTTCATTTGGTTGTTATTGGTGTAAATTGTATTACGTGTGAGTAAAGTAAGCACACAACATTGAAATTTAAAAGGAAATAATTATGCATGATAATCTGAAAGGAGTCGTTGCTTTCGGAAATGACTATTTCAGCTACTATTCTGGTAAACATTAGCGCACACAACCAACGCACGCATCCAGTACCAACGGATCAAATAATTGAACGACATGATGACTTCGCTAATTCGCAAAGCTATTCCAAATCGGTGCTTTTAAAGTGGTGACCGCGCATTTGAGTAGACGAAGTTTTCATCTTCATCTGAGAATTGACTCACCCCAAGACATCCATCTGTAAATTTTCGCGCGCCGAATATTTCAATCCGTTTTGACGTGATACGCTAAAAACGTGATTTTGTAATACATAGAGTGCAATGTAAAACTAATATTGGTCGACCAAATGGGACATATTTTCGCTCATAACTTCTCAACTAAACATCCTTTAGCCCTGAGATTTCACACTGTAAATGAGAAAAATAAAAGCTTTTTCTGATACCAACATTTGACCACTTCCGTAAAATTTGGAGTACCTGAGACGAGGCTATTAGCTATCAGGCCATGGACCTTTAATTATCGTGTTTTTTTACCATCATATTTGTTCATTCACTTATATTGTTTTCGCCGGCTTATATTTAATTCTTTGATTTTCACACCGTCTTGCGGTCAAACTTGACTGCAAGGTGAAACTCGACTCAGCAAGGACACGACGTTATAAACTCGGTATAATAACGATTTAATCTCGATACCCAACACGTGGAACTCGACATGCGCGAGAACACTCGACATAGTTTTGGCCCACTGTGCGTGCCCATATATTACCCGGTGACACAACCCACTACACCATTATTATTAGCAGGAACTTTTGCTCATAGAAACCCGTTGTGCTTGAGGGAGGCAGGCAGGCACTCTGCCTTCCCAGACGGGGACAACCTCACATCAAGAGGTTAACGCGCCCTCGTGACATGGTGTCTTCCATTCATTAATCAGTGCGGTGTAGAAGAAAGTTTTCGATTGAGGCTGTATATCTTTTTCATGTATTTGGATAAGTTTGTAACAGGTGCCGCTACAGTTCTTGTGAAAGTTGCGCATTATAACTTTACCCTGAGTGTATTGATGATAAGGCTACACATGTTCTATTCTGTTCAGTTATCTTTTCAATTAAGGTATCTCTCATATATGTAACCGCCTCAGGCGGTCAAACCCCAGGGGCACAACCCGTAGTTTAAATTCAACGCCTCATTGTGCCTTATACTGAGCTGAAATTGAGAACGATGTCCTATTTTTAACATTTACGTGGTCAAGGTCTTGGGGCATGCTACCGTTTGTGTTCACTGGGGGGGGGGGGGGGGGGGGGGGGGTGGTATAGATGACCCTAACCTAAAAAATGCATTTCCCATTAGAAGGTGTTCAATAAAACTCATCTCACATGTGGAGAAACTTTATAAAACATTAACAAAACACAATAAAATTGAAACATTATCATTCGACCTTCAATTAGGGGCGAACATTGATTTTATGTAGTTCCAAAATTTTTTTTTTTTTTTTTTTTTTTTTTTTTTTTTTTTTTTTTTTTGTTTTTTTTTTTTTTTAATTTTAGGTTGTTTTTTTGTTTTGATTTTCTGCCAACATGGTACACTTAAATTTTAACTTGAAGTTAAGAATGGACTAATTTGAAACTGTGATTAGCAAACACAGGTGTGTTAGATTACATTTTACTATTTGTTGGTAAGTTGTTTTTCCGAGTCCATATGCTATTTTTACTTTCATTTGTACAGGGAAATAGATTCCGAATCAATTACATATAGCATATAATTGGTTACTGACACATTAATGGACTTTAAAATTAGGTAATTTGTTGTGATAGTAGCATAAGTTCCACATATCATGATTAGTGCCACCAAGGTCAAAGTTCACCTTATGTGAAATGATTTTTAATGGGTATGCCCGTTCGTGGGCAACGGGGAGGGGGGGGGGGGTCCATATGAACGACCTAACGCGATATCACCGCAATGCGTGAAGCGATTTTCTTCGCACACATGTCAGACGAGGGCGGAATAACAAGCTTGACAATAATAGACAGGAAACAACGGCTCATTATGACCGCCCCCCCACAAAACCACCACCACTGTCGTGTTACGTGCCAGTGTTACAAAATTGACTTATTTCGATGTAGGTATCGTTTTTATGATATGACTGAACGAAATCATGTCAGCTTATGGGGAAAATATTTCCAATGACCTTGCTTGACTATCATTTTGAAGTCAACCACAGAAAATATCATGATTTTTCAATAATAATTATGATTATTAATATTATTATATTATTAAGAAATTCACATATATTTATTTTTCGCACGTCAATATGCATTTATATTATTCCACACGATACATCAACCTAACTTAGATTTCATGTTTCACAAAAGAAACCATCGTCGCTTCCGCATTAAAAAGTTCGACGACTAAAAATAAACATCGTAATCATTTCCCCCAAATGACAAAAAACCAAAGATGGGTCCATGACGCCCTCGCCCAAAACTAAAGTGTAAATAAGGAAATGGCACTTTCTTTAATTTTTCACAAATGAACTCGGTTCGAACCTTAGAGAAGGTATTGCCACTCAAAGTCAAGTTTGATAATTTAATAGGTATTGAGTTTGTTCTGTTTCCAATTCATTGGGTTGCCTAGCTTAACTGATTAACACGTCTTTTTGATACAGTAACAACTTTTTAATTGTGGAATTTATACAACTAGTAGTTTTCAAAATTCATGCGCTCTTTTGATCCCTAAGTGAACTGACTGTAATTTGCCTTAATTTAGAAAGTGTTTGCAGCACGTCAACTACATTGAAAGTAGCTTTGGCCTAGAAGGTAAAGGTGTAACGAGATATCTCAATAACAATGACGATGTCAAACTTCTGATTTTGCACAAAAAAAAAAAAAACCAAAAAAAAAACATGTGAAATTATTAAGTTGGTACCAAATGTTTTTTTTATTTACTATTGGGTGAAAATACTAAATTCAGCATGTTTTATATTGAATTTAAACAAGTCAACATAGCCTTTCGTTTTCACTTTCCAAGGCATTCTGTAGCCAAATCTAAGGTAAGTAATCTATTGGGGTCTTTTCATATGAAATAACTTATATGACATAGGGATGGCAAGCACAATTAAGTTTGGAATCTTTTTTGTTGATTTGGCTATTGAGAAAAATAACAAACAGGGTGAATGCCATGGACAGTTCAAAATAGTATGTTAAAGTCCGACTCAGAGGTTTCGAAACATATTTTTTCTGAGTTTCAATTAGAAATAGTCAGCTAGTCGATTTCACCTAAATGCGAATTCCAAATTTTGATGATGATTCAGATTTTTCGTTTTCATACAGTGGACATTTATGTATAGTATACAGGGCCATACCGGGTGAAACAAAAATTTCGGATCCGAAAATTTTTAACAAAGATGTGATTTTCTATATGAAAGATTCCGATGTGAGCTTAGCTATTTTCACACAGTGATTAGTATATGGACAAGGATTGGTACATTCAAAAACACGATTGTTGAAAATGAGGGTTCCCACTTTAGTGTAGGACTAGGACCCAGAGTCAAACATCATCGTTTACCCCACAATACAGAAAAGGTTGACACCTTGCTAGTTAGTATGGACCCGCTATATTAAACGTAGGTAGTAGTACTCTCAATTGTGGTGTCACTGTTTCAATAGGGGCCATTTAAGTTTCCACAGGTCAAACTTTTAAAATGCTCCAGTCATGTTGAAATGTATGCCATATTGTCCGTTATAGTCATAAGGATTCAAACATGTATATTTTGTACCATCTAGACCAATGTTTTGAGTTATGGGTAAAAAATGACTCCTAAAATGGTAAAAAGCAATTTTATTGTACAGGGGTCAAAATCAGAAGGTGTTTGCTCCATTTTGTTGAAATGATAGGAAGTTGTTCATCTAGCTTAATGAGTCAAAAAAAGGAATAGTTTGTACCATCTGCAAGCATAGTTACCATGTTTATGGGACAAAATAGTCATAGGTCAACATACCAATTGGTTGTTGACCTTCCCTGATCCTTATCTCCGTAAGAAGAGTAACATAATACAACTATTACCTTTTAGGGAGTCCTCTTACTATGAAATAACTTGCAGATTTAAAATATAATTTAATGTTTTTACTTTTTTTTAATGTTGACCCCTGTACCAAATTGAGTTGAGATTGACCTTTTTTACCATTTAGCCATTCACCTTATAAATCCAAAAACCAATGGCGTAGGGGGAGGTGTACAAACTATATATTTTGGAATCCTTATGATTAGATGGACAATATGGCAACACACAGTGTAACTTGAGTTGTATCTTCAATAAATAATGTAGAGGCTCGTACATTTAAACACAAGTAACACGATTTTATCCTACAAGATTATTTGGATATTAAAAATACTGTAAATGTGTGAAAATAGTAACTGCTTTAACTAGTTGTATTTTTAAAATGCAAACTGAGAACGGCCAGAACATATAATTATATTTGTTTGGTTTAAAAGCAAGAAAAACATGTTTTAGCATAGGTGCAATAAACTAACTGGACATTTTGCTGCACAGCGGGGTATAACAAATTCAATATCTTGCCCGCATCGTGAGCAGGGCACAATGTGAGCAAAATTACACCACACACTGCCTGGGATATTTACTACACCACACTGCTTGATAAAATGGGACATTGCCAACAAACAGGAAGTCGATTTTCTTAGCAACAGTCGGCAAAATTGAGCAAAGGTCGGCATATGAGAGTAGTACTTTTGTATAGTGACAGATTCAATTTAAGAAAATAATATGAAGTTTAACAAAATAATTCACAGCTTTAATAATATTTGTTTCAAAATAGGTACTCCATGGAGTAAAAATATCATTAACAACAATGCATGCAGCAGCGGGTGTGTCTCTTTTAAGAGGTGTGATGGCTGAAAATCTATTACCCACAAATGCTTATTTATGACACGTTACCACTGTGTACATTTCAACATGATGGGGCATTTAAGTTTGACCCCTGTGTAAACATTAAATTGGCCCCTATTGAAAAATGATACCACAATTGGAGAGTACTACTACCTAAGCATTGATGTAGAGGGTCCATACAAACTAACAAAGGTGTCAAACCTTTTCTGTAGTAGGAGGTAAACGAACTCCTTAAATAAGGCCCCATGATATTCTGCTCCTCCTGATTCAGGAAATCTCCGAGTCAGCCTTTTAAAGAGTTAAACTTTGGCGATAAAAAACTTTAAACATTTGACGAATTTTATCTATTATGTCCATGGTCTTATACAAACTATACTTGCAAACAAAACGAAAAAACTCTTAGTTACCAGACGAACCACTTTTATTTTTACAGCGAAGCCCAGCGCGACTTGGCAAGCCACAGTGAAATGACGATAAATACATCGGGACAAGGAACTATTCATTCGATTCTCTATCATGTTTTTTCATCTTGTATTCTGCACAACTTTCTCGTAATTTATAGGTCAATGCATTAAACGTATTAATTCCTGATCAAGGATATTAGGATATTATAATCGATTCGCGCCCCGGGGGGACAATTGTATTCAAAGGTGGAATGATGCGTGAACAATGACTTTCAAAATGCACCCTAAACGCGTATTTTCACCGACCCAAAAACAGCTAAACATACCCTACAACAAGTATTTTTATCGTTTATGATACCTAAACAGGTACGCAATGCCATTGTATCGTTAATATACCCTTATTTTCTTTGCTTTGATTTATTCCAAAGTTCTCATACAATATTTTGGATGATTTTGATCACCTGCTTAAGAGAATTATTACATGACAATTTCAGGTTAAGGAAAAACATACCCTTTTTTCCATATTTGCTGTTTTGACACCCCTAAACGATGTAACGCGAGTACATCCCTGTGGAAAAAAGGGACCCTTTTTACGCGTTTTCTTATGTTCACGCATCATATCCACCTTTGAATACAAGTTGCCCCCCCCCCCGGATTCGCGCTGATATAGGGGCAATCTGTACTTTTTTTACGGGGGGAGGTGTTTGTGAGGGCGCAAGCCAATTAATCTTTGCAGCACTCCTAATCCGTGCATTATTAATACTGTGCGCTTATACGGTCAATACGATGCTGAAGTGGTCAAAACATAGAGGTTCACTAGTAAAAGGGAACATACATTAAAATGTGAAATACTACCTGTATAAGTCAGGTGCGCTATGAATCCGAATTATGGGAAAATGGCATTTTGAGCTATTCACACAGGTGATATTAGGGCCTCATCAATACTTTCATGCGTTACCTAAACTTATACGATAATACAATAATCAATATACACTCATTAGATGCCCGCGCAGTTCTTAATAGTTGAATATGTGCGATAAAATATTGGAAATAAAAAACCGTGGCCTAAACCACACACACTTTGTAATTAAGTCGCCTAAATTAATTCTTTAGTCTCATGATTACTTTGTCAGTGTAGATTAGGAAGAGTGTAGAGGACCATTACAGAAAACAGACCGGAGAGTGCTCAGAAAATTATTTTTCCTGAAACTCTGTTTAATCTAAATATCGTTGTAATTCCTATCATGTCGTATTCTTGAACATGTTCAAACACTTTAAAAGATGCGTTTTGTGAGTGACCACAAAAAGCGTGTTAATTCTAAAAAATCGTTTTACAGTGAAGTGAGTATGAATGATTTATAAATCGATTGTTTTTATCTATTAAAAACGGTACAAAGTTCAATTCAGAAAAGGTACAGTAAACAAAATGTCAGTGAACTTGGTCCTTTGTATTTCAAGTCATTTCTATGTAGGAAGCGAAGCGCTTCTTGGTCGATTAAAAATGCTTCTTCCCTATTCACCAATGGATATGGCCCAAAACTTTCCCCCAAGCTCCTATATCAGCGCGAATCGAGTATAACAATATTTTTTTTTTTTAATTTTATGGTGTTTTTTTGTGTTTTTAATATAAAATAAGAACATTGCAAAATGATCTGCAATCCTCTCTTGCGATGACGAAAATAAATCGGTCACTTGTTAAGCTTAAAGAGTTCTTGGCCTCTCAATTAAAACAATCGACAGAGATAAGGAGAGTATAGGAAAATGGAGAGAAATAAAGAAAAAAGAGAGCAGATATGAGAAAGGTCGAAAAAAAAATGGTAAAAGAGTAAGGAGATATAGAGAGGGAAGAAGGAGGGCAGGTATTATAAGCGTTTTCATCTGGATGAATCAGAGAGGCGCCGACCACATTTCCTGTGGAAAAATGATTCAAAGAAAATCTCCGCTGTATAATCAGGTCGTACCGGAATTGAATGTATGTCACTCCATGATTAACCCACTAACATATCAAAAGCAATTAGATTTCTGTTTTCAGCAATGGTTGCATTTATTGAATTCATGCCAAGAGTTATTTTTGTCATATCGTTGGGTTAACTATGTTTAGAAGGTCATCATAATGTGTTTGTATAGAGGGTTTTTTGTCACCATGTCCCTGATTATAGTGATAACTTTGTTGCATATTTTCTTCAATAAATTGAATAGTCTAATCACTAAATTGAATAGCCTGGTATTTAACCTTCGTTACCATTCTCTCCTTTGTTCGTTCTACCACAACACCCCTTTTCTGGGCTAAAAATGTCGATTTATATTTTGCACCTCTTTTACATGCAAAAACAAGCACCAATCGGGTTGAAAGTATAGGGTATAAGACAACTTTGAAGTAATGTACAAGGGGCGGCAATCACTCGCTTGGGAATGCAATTGCGGGACGAGTGGCGAACCCCCTACAGCAACATTATATGAGGGAGTCTGGCCCAAACGCCAAAGACAGAGAGATGGGCACTCCGCCTGCGGGCGCACCATTTGCATTGGCATTGCATTTGCATACCCCGCACCTTTCAAGGCATTATCAGTGATTTACCAAATCACAAAGTCGAAAACATACTCAAAAACCAGATTTTTGCATTTCTATAACCAGTATAGCTATCCTAACACACCCCGCAAGTTATAAGGCTAAAAGCAATCTAATAAAGACAAAATCGGATATTCTAGTCATTACTGTCCGTACGGACACTTTCTGCAACACGTAATTGAATGGAGATTCATATCATTGAATACTGATGTTTTCTTCCTTTTTTATCATTTTGCATTTGGAAAAAAATAACTTATGCGAATTCTACAGATTTTTAGAGGACTACTCCGGATTTCGAATATTTTGACTCTTTTGGGTGGACCACTGAGAGTGCCTTTAATGCCTTTAAAGGCATTAAATGGCCGCACTGGTTTCAAGTCCAAGCACAGTTGACATTTTTCACTTGATAGAGCTCATTTACAAGTTTCAGTTGACATTTGAAATTACGATGTTCTTAACATTTTAAAATATTCTTAACTTATCTAGGGAACAACATCATCCGCAATTTGATGAGAAATAGCTTGAACTATCTCTTTTCTTAAAAATAAGCTATACATAGTTTTCGTCTCCAACGTCTTCATTATATCCACCATGGCTGAAGCCATAATTGGAAAGGAAACACACCGCAGCATTAAATTAAATTTCTTTGGGATACGTATGTTATCCGAAAACACATGACATATTTAACAGGGATGTTATGATATATTGCCGTTAAAGCATTCATGGGTCTTTTGTGTGAGTTCTGAACCAATGACTTTATTTCTTCACCCCTTGAATACCCGGTTGCAGCCTCAAACATCTGCATGTGAGAATTTTATTAATAAACGGTTGATATATAATGATCGATTTCATATACTTAAGCATCCGCATTTAATCTGAGTTTGGACATATTAAAGGTTGGTGACCCGATCGACAACATTGTTCCTACTTAATTCCATCATAATTAGAATTTTGATATATTGAAGGAAGATCATATTTTTATTATTACCCCAGTGAAATTTAAGGCCCGGGAAATTTGGTGTTATGAACCAAAATATGGCCGACTAAATATGATTAACCATACTTGCTCACATACAATGTCCAATAAGCCCGGACAATTTGGCCAGTTTTGGTATACATTAAGTATTCTTGTAATATCCAAAAAGCTGGACCAATTCAATGTAATTTTGCTTTTATGTGAGGAGAAAAAATATCACGTGAAAAAGGTACCATAATTGGGTCACACACCTTAACATTCATTTTCCAGGGATCAAAAAAATCTCATTTCCGGGGATTTAAAATAAATCCAAATAGGATTTATCATAATTAGTGATCAATCCATTTTAGATTTAAAATTTAATCGAATGGATTTGAATTTTAATTCTCTATTAGATTAAATTTTAACTCCGAAAATTGGATTGTTCTATATTCACAATCCATTCGGGTTGATTTTAAATCTATTGAAATAAGTCTTCTAGTGATAGTATGTTTACGCACAGCACTAATGATGTCAGCCATAATAACATTATCACCAGAGTAATGCAACTTTTTAATATCGGCAATATCAGGGAATAATGAAATTTTATATGTATCAAGACAAATTGCTCAATCGGAAGAGGCGGGATTTGGGCTCATCGCTGAATCTTTTAAGACCCTTTACACGATTGATACAAAGGGAAATAAGATCTGTATCGAAAATAATGAGCAATACCCACTGTAAAGGCTCTAATGGGGTTGTGTCGATATATTTCTTATGTGGAATACAGGGTATAGCTTAAATGAGCATTTCGTGATCCACAGCAATCTTACGCGCAAATTTACTTTGTAAGATATCCGTACTTTTTTTTTATTTTCCGCCCGTAAGCGTTTCTAAGGTAGCCAATAGAAACAGACCTTAAACCAACGCGTTGCTTTCAAAAGCAACATGTTGTGACCAATGCGTTATGACTCTTTTGGCTTGCTGGCTGAAAGTAACGCGTTGCCTTTTTAAGGTCTATTTCTATTGGCTACCTTAGTAACGCGTAGCTTTCAGAAGCAAGCCAAATAGTTGAGGAGCAAGTCCCGTGTGCATTTTGTGGTGAAAGCAAATGATATATCTAGATATCTTCAGGGGGTCCGAAAGAACATGAAAACCAGGTTGCCAAAAATGTAGTCATGTAGGAGGGTGGTTTATGGCCCTTTTTCAAAATGGCCGCCAAAAGTATGAAATGTGACCTAAAATGAGATATAATAAAAGGGCTTTCATTTTGATTTTGTGGTGAAAGCAAACAACCTGTCTAGATATCTTCAGGGGGTCTAAAACATGAAAAAACATGTTGCCAAAATGTAATCATGTAGGAGTATGGTTTATGACCCTTTTTCAAAATGGCCACCAACAGTATGAAATATTACCTAAAATGAGATAAGGGCTTTCATTTTGATTTTGTGGTGAAAGCAAACAACCTGTCTAGATATCTTCAGTGCTGTAAAAAACATGAACAACCATGCTGCCAAAAGTGTAGTCATGTAGGGGGATAGTTTATGACATTTTTATTTTCAAAATGGCCACCAAAAGAATGAAATATCACCTTAAATGCGGCAATATAAAAAAAGCGTTCATGTTGATATTGTGTTAAAAGCAAATCACCTGAATAGTTATCGTCAAGGGGTACTAAAGAAAAAGATAATAATGTTGCCACAAATCTAGTCATGTAGGAGGGTGGCGTGTGTGCCTTTTCAATAATTGCCGCCAGAAGTATTAAATATGAAAAAATATGATAAAATAAAAGGGCGTTCATGTTGATTTTGTGGTTAAAGTAAACCATCTAAATAGATATCTTCAGGGGGTATAAAAGAATAGGATAGACCAACATGCCCAAAAATAGTCGGTAGGAGGGTGGTTTATGGCCCTTTTTCAAAATGGCCGCCAACAGTATGAACTATGACATATAGTACGATAAATAAAGAAGCGTTCATGTAGCTTTTGTGGTAAAAGCAATCCACCTGATAAATACCAACTGCAAACCATCTCCAGGGGTTTCAAATAGCAAAGAGTGTGTCTTTATTCGTAGTACCTCAAGTTCATTGAGTGTCTTTATACATGGTACCGCTAGTTCAATGCCTACACTGTTAAACATGACGGTAAAATGTCGTTTTAACTGGCGGATGGGAATCGCAACGTGCAAATAAATGTAAAAAAAATGGCGTTTTAAGTGTTGTGAGTCCCAGCTGCCAGTTAAAACGACGTGTTTTTACGGCCACACAGGAACTGGTCAGTGTGAATTGGTTTTCTCTAGATCAAAAAGGTTAATCAATACTCCTTTGATATCCAGAAATGGAATGAAACCATTCTGCTCTAGGTCTTTTAAAGCGGCTCTAAGGAACACAAAAGCCACACACATTTTTAAAAGTGTAGTTAGTCTTATTTCATATGACACCATTACCTCCTAAGCTACCATTGTGGGATAACTGACCATAAGGAATGCCAGCAATGGCTTTGCACCAGATTTCTCTTTGGATAGATTTATACGCAACGGCATGCCTTACGGACCCTGCTTTTTCAATGGAAATGTGAACAATATCTCCAGATGATCAATGAGGAAGTTCTTCCACAAAAACACTACAAACGTTGAGCATTCAGGCAGGTATGTTGGGTCCACAATGGAGCACCGGCTCATCGGCGGGCAATTTCAGTAAGGCAACTTTCCAAACATGAGGACAATTGTGGGAAGTGGACACCAAGGTCTCAAGACCTCACGGCTTATCATATATTTTTCTGTAGAGTTACTGCCAGAGCAAATGTTTTCCGTTTTTCACACGATGTGATGAAGCCAACAAGCCAGGTGATATCAAGCACACATCGACAAGCACATCGAAAGTATTTTATACAAAAATGGCTACACTAAAATAGTACAAACCCCACGAAAATAGTAGATGTAGTGAAAGATGCGTCTGAGAAGATTTGCAGCATCCACGTTCGTACCAGAGGTTTTTATTTTTCATATTTTTTTTTCGATCTAGCTTCTGCCAGGCAATTTGAGAGATATTCTCAGCTAAAGATCCCTTGTCAAAATACCATTCCCCTTGCTAGTTATCACTGCAAGGTAGTAGGTTCACCACCAGCTGAACAAGAGAAGACACACACACTCCTCTCTGGAATTAATCGAAGAATTTGGTCCAGATCCATCATCAAGGTGTCCAACCTATCAGAGAATCTCTTGAGATCGAGGTAATAAGGCTTCCACAGAGCAAAATGCACATAACTAATTTTACTAACGTTTACTAACATTAATGCAATAATATCCGCATTGTATGTTATCAATGCACAGGAATCTTTTACATCTATCGGTTCATATCGTCCTCTATCGTCTTCTATTTCTGGCTCGTTGTAGTACCAGGTGTTTAATCTATATTGGCAATTGTTCTATACCGGCAGATTTGAATAGCAGCTTGAATTGAAGATCACAATATCACATATTCAGATGTTTCTTGTATTTTAGGCTAACTTTCTATCACCATACTTTGCAACGATCCGATACGTAGGTAATAATTTTAAGAGCGGTGGTGGTATGACTTCTGAGTTGTTCCTTATCTTACTTTTGACTATTGTTGCCATTCTCTATGCCGTATTGATATTTTGAAATTAAATAATATCTTTAGAAATTGAATTATTGAATTTAGAGCTGAAGCAAGCTAAAGGTTATGTAGGTATCTACCCCGTTCAAATGTGCTTATTACTATCTTCAAAGCGGCCAAGTAGTTCTGTAATTGTAAAATTTACATCGCACTGAAACAGCTTGATGGATTTAAGATGGGGTTTTAAACCACTAGTGATTGACTCATGGAAATGCGACCATTTACACCAGAAACACCCATCCACTGTTAAGTGCTAAATAATGAGTACAGTATTACGACTTGATATGGCCAATAAAAGGTTTTGAATATTTTTTTTTGGGGGGGGGGCTTTTCTATTAGTGTGCACCCTCCCTCTTAAAAATGCATTATGCAAAGTTACAATAAGGAAACATGATGCCTGTTTTACAATTCGATTAATTTAGGGACATCTGGAATACGTATAGAGACAAATGAGGCCTGATGTACCGGGGGGGGATAATTTTCCCTAAATGTTTGCTAAAGGTTCCCAGTGTTACAAACATAAATTGGATTTTGGTTGCTTTGATGGGACTCGCGTGTTGCTTATTATATAGACATGTTGTTGTGCTTTTTCATCACAAAAATATGTTCATTCTAGGCTATGTTAGTCTTTAAAAATATTGGCGGCCATTTGAAATGTAGCCATAAAGTACCCTATTATAGGGTTGCAATTGTGGGCAACATGTTTTTCTTGTACTTTTTGCCTCCTGAATCTATCTAGACATGTGGCTAAGGTTACCACAAATGCACCGGACTCTTTATTCATGGACATTGTGCCTACTGCACTACAAAAGAGTATTTGTATTGGTACTCAATGCGTTGCTTTCAGCAAGCAAGGCAACGTATGCTCTGAAAACGTTTGTAAAAAGCTCTATTTCTTGTGGCTACCGTGAACCGTTGGTTTTCTACAAATCAGCAAGGAAAGAAAAGAAAAGCAAAGCGTTGTTCCAGCAAGCCCAGACGACGATCATTATCAGCAAGCCTCAGAGGTATAATTCTATAGCTACCTTAGCAACGCGTTGATAAGCAACGAATATTGGCAAAGCCTAAAAGGCCATAACGTTATTGCCGCAACGCGTTGCGAGAAGTATCAACGCGTTGCCACAATTCCCACAAAATGCTTTTGCGCTGTTGGCCAATTAAATTTGGTCAATTTCTGTGACGAGTATTTTTAAAATAGACCACACCGCGTTTGCAAGTATCAGCAAGCGTTGTTGAATCTCACAAGCCGTTGCAAGCCTTCAAAACGCGTTGCCGAGATTCACAACTGCTTTTGAGCTTTACAAAACTCGTTGCGAAGGGTCCACATCCATAAGGTCAGAACTTTGCCGCAACGCGTTGTGATAAAAGTAGCAACGCTTTTCGACATTTCGGCAACGGCGTTGCGTTTGCGCGGGCGTCGGCCAATCAAAATCATTATTTCTGTGATCTTTTTCAAAAAATAGATCCCCAACGCGTTGCGGTATACGTTTATGACGTCCTCAGGTTTTATACAACGCGTTGCAAGCCATCAAAACGCGTTGCGAGCTCACAACCGCGTGTTGTAAACTTCACGACGCGTTGTGAAGGCACTAGGGTCTTTACGTATTGCCGCAACGCGTCGTGAAGGTTTGCAACGCGTTGTGAAGGTCTCAACTCCTTGTGGATTTATATTTTTGAAATACTGCACAGAATTCATTAGTTTGATTTGCCGACACCGCAACGTGTTGCTCAAATGTTTCACGCGTTGACGAAAATGAATGGCGCAACGCGTTGCGGCAATACGTATGGGCCCTTATGGCTTGTGACCTTAGCAACGTCGTTGTGAAGCTTGCAAATCGGCGTTGTGAAGGTTCTCAACGCGTTGTAAGGTTTTGGCACGCGTTGCAAAGTAGCTAGCACCGCGTTGTGGGTCTATTTTTGAAATACCTCACAGAAAATCATGATTTGATTGGTCGACAGCGAACGCGGTGCTGAAATGTCGCAAAAGCGTTGCCGAATGTCGCAAACGCTGCTACTTTCTCGCAACGGTTTGCAGAACACGTGATGGCCTTTATGGCTTGCCGATTAACATAAACGGCATGCCCCGTCGCAATTCGTTATGACCCTTTTAGCTGACATAGTACGTCATAAACAATCTGGCTTAAAATCAAGTTAGAGTGCAGGGTGAGCGTTATGGTCCTAGTCCCTTTTCCAAATATCTTGAAAATAAATAGAACAAGGGTCGATTAGGATTCGCCATCCGCCACATAGCAAATGACTGGATGCGTTTCGCTGAAGAACACAGTGATTCACAACAATTTGTCGTCTTTGTTGTAGTTGTAATAATGCCACTCTAAACCATGAATGTTTTGGAGATCAAGGTGTCACAGGCACTATCGCTGCTTCCACTCGGAAGTGGGGGAAATATTGAATACTTAAAAGTGCAGGATCTTTAGAATTAACATAAGTTATCTTTTCCAACTTAAAATTGACAAAAAGGAGGAACATCAGGACTGAATGGGGAGCTGTTTAGGGGAATATTACAATCTAATGCTGATGGGTCGCTAGTTGGCTGGCCGCAAAGCCTAATACGCGACAATAATTCTGACGATTTTCTTTGCTTGATGTCAGCGTAAAGGGTGATAGATGGCCTGAAGAATCCTCAAGTAAAAGGAGCAAATAAATCCGCGACTATTTTATTTGATTTGAGTCTTTATCGATGCCAATGGGCATTTACACTGCTCTACATCTTTGGTTCCACTTTGAAGTCCCATATCTGTAAAAAGCCGATTTTTAAGGTGTCAGGCATTAAACAAAAATTCTCATCTTCAAAAGTAAAGCAACGAAGAAGACACGTCAAAGTAACATCCTATCAATTCGTGTGATCCCAATTTTGTATCGTTTCTTCTGTGTGGTGCGACCTACACGTCCGATTTCAAGAACTCTTAATATATCACGACAAAGATTGACTTTGGTTTACTAAATCATTATAGATACATACCATATGATAAAATGACTATAATGGTTTTATTTTTTCCTTTAAATCTTAGGCACAGGAAGAGACATAAAGGTAAATATCAAAAAAAAACTCATATCATTGCAACCCTCATCTTGTCAGGTAATACCCCCAAAAAAATTCCCCAAAAATTTCAACAACACACCAGTTTCCCCTCTCCCTTACAACAGAAAACCGGTATTAAATCGGTCAATTTGGTTTTGTTGTTTGGTTTTTATTTGTTTGGCACATACAAATGTTTTTTAAATATATACCTATCAGTATCGTGCCAGTATTTTTTTTTAAATAGAATACCTACCTGCCAGAAACATAAAGTTATTCCTACTTGAAATGTTTATCTATAGCGTTCATGATATAAATGCATACTGTTTTTCTATTCATGTCCATATAATTTCGCGAAAAAAATATTTTGTCCGTTTCAAGTACTACTTACAAACGAGGTAAATATGTTCTATGAAATGGTTAGCCAACCATGCAAAACAACTTTTAATCCCTAACCATAATGTAACTATAAATACACACATTTTCTTGATGATTTTTGTTTTTGAATGCAAGCCAAATCGGTCAATTATTTTAATTTCTGTAATTTAAGCAGTAATGTGGAAACGATTATGAAATGTTTTATTTTTTTCGTGTTTTAAATCATTAGCCTTTACCAAAAATAGCAGGGACTTTTACTGTAAATCTATATCAATAGGGTTTGCAAAGAATCTTTGTATTTTGCATAATCAACACTTATTGATATAATGAGACAGTTAAAGGTCGATTGGAAGATCTTTCTCACTATTTACTTTTACTTCGTTCTATCGTGTGTTTTTTTGAACTCGTAATGCACATTATGAATCTAACTCTTTAAGACATTGGTGAATTACTTTAAAAGAGAGGGGAAATCTCTGCATTCCAACTCTTTTCAAAATCAATATAATTGTTAATTGTTATTGTCTTATGGCCTGCATGTGTGGAACAAAGTTCGTAAAAATCCTTTTGAAAGTATTTTCCTCTAGTTAGGTCATGGAACCCTTGTCCACCAACGCGGGTCGGAAGACCTTGTCCACTGAAGTGTTAAGCAAATGATCTGTAAAATTAAAATCTATTCCAGTAAATATACACATCATTTCCTATAAAAAACATAACAACCAAAACGAAAAATAACAACATTTACGTAAACAAAAACAACCAATACAAATCGGAACAATAAACAAAACAAAACAAAACAAAAAGCAAACAAAACCCCAATGCATTAAAATCAAAAATAACTCAACACAGTCCACCAAGACAAACATTATTCTCTGAATTTACAGTATTCTTAACTATCTACGAACACATACCATCATTTCTATTTGAATCAAAGTTAAAATTAAAAAAAAAAGTTAAATACAAATTACGATATTACAATTGACACTTTTGAACAAAAAAACAAAGAGAGTTATATTGTTCTGACTTCTCCGAAAATATTAATCAATTAGCGTTCAAAACTCCCTCTCCTATACACATGTGCTATATTCCCGTTCCATTTTTTTCATTGTGGACGACTTTTACCGGGTTTACCAGTGAGTGAGTGACTGTTATTATGCACCCATCAATCTTAGCACAAGGTAATGCGAGTTAGTAATTCAAGTAAACATGACTCAAAACAAGCCACCGTCCTCTACATCGCAATTCTAATAATTCTTAACAGGAAGCCACAAGTTAATCTACTCTTGCCTTCAAAATTCGTGCAGATTTGCAATATATTTTTTTCTGGAATACCACTTTGGTGACTCCCGTCATCGGTACTCCCGTTGGGCTTAAGGGAAGCCCGTGGGAACACAACCTTAAAAATTAGATTTGCAAGAGGAGATTGCTCGTGTACCCAGTTGAATGCAATGTTAACAGTATTTGGGTCAGAAAGTACAAAGATTTCCACATATGCCTGATATCATTCCCTGCTTATGCATGTAGTAACTGAGCAAACTGTTATTTCATTCTTATTTGCAATTTAATATTGTCAAATATTAAATTGTCTTTTCAACTCCTTACGATACATTCATTTACATACAGACATTAAAAGACTCTACAACAGACGAGTGAAACGACGTAGCTAACTTAAAATCAACCCATTACAGTCTTCACGATTGCAATAACGGCATTGTATTAGATCTTACGTTGAATACCATAACAGCAACCCAGAAGTACAAGTGCGCCTAACGTCAGTGCCTGCATCCATTTCCAAGGTAATTTGTCAAGTACTCAACTTCAACATCAGTATTAAAAGAGCATTTTCAAACAGAAACATTTTGAAATTGTAAGTTGTCATTGAGAGCTGAGACTTGAGTTCAATGACAGAGAGACTATCGATAGTTGACTTATTTCATGAATATATCTTCATGTCTTACATTTTTATGACATTTACTCGATATCATCTGCAATGTTTAGATATGATCAAATGTTACGGGGAACATTCAAATGTGTAGATTGCTTTGTATATTTTGTAAATTGTTCACTCTAAGCTGGGCATGACCTTTGATTAAGCACAGTCATTACAGAATATGGAGTGGTTTGCCACCACATCTTGTTCGTGGTAATGTAATATAGGTCATTCCCTAGATTTTAGTGAACAATTTATAGACACTTCTTCACAGCAGTTGTAGGTTTAAGCCTAGTTAAAAAGAAAATACCTTACACCTTTGAAGATTGTGTATATTTTTTTATGTTTTACACTGTGATATTCAACTGCCAATCCGTAAGCGTTACCTAATTAATAGATAACCACTGGTAATTCCCATTTTATCCTTGATTATGTTAAAAATAGCAGGACAGGGAAATAAAAAGAAACATACATACGAGCTGTATCACGGTACATAAAAATGATCTCTATTTGATCTTAACTATATTGTTTTGAGAAATTCAACATGTAACTTTTGGAAAGAATTAATCAAGTTTATTCAATGCACCTATAATGAATATACCTCTACTGCGTATTATTAAAAAGGCAGTATTCTGATTATTCAGTTTACTGCGCATTATTCTGCAATAATGGGTCGTGAAAGCATTTTTCTACTAAACCAAGTTGTTTTGGTGATAAAATAGAAACAAAAGGATTGCAGTAACACCTTTAGGCTCATGATGTATTGCCGGGCATTATCTACTTTTTCCCCGACATCGGACACATCATTCGCCCAAAACAAAACAAAAACACAACGCACATTTAACAGGAAAACAGGAAAACAGTCAGAAACAAATAAACAAAACAAATGCAAAAACAAACACCCATTATTTATTAAGTATCATTTTTCATACAAATGATAGAATAACTCATATATTATCATATTTTTGGTACAGCATATTTTAAGGACACATGTAGTACAGTTTGATCAGCGCTCGCCTCATAAGCATAAGGTTGTGGGTTCGAACCCCGTCGTCGCCGATGTGTTGTGCACTTGGCAAGGCACCTCGCTTTCCTCTCTCCACCCAGGGTGCTGGTGTAGAAGTAATTATAGCCCGTCGTACTCACAGTCCGGCTACAGTGGTAAAGAATAGGACACTCGATTCAGTTGACTCTTCACGCAACATTAGTTTCACGTTTTATTCCGTTGTCGTCTATGGAGCCCGGAATATGGTTCCCCCAGACTATAATTACTTTCACACCGGCATATTGTTGCTGGAATGTAAAACAGACTCGCTGTGCGGGAGGAGCGGCGACCCCCCCAGCAACATTATAAGATGGAGTCTGTTACAAACGACAGAGAAATGGGCACTTTACATTTTTTATTCAATATAATCATATAAAAAGAAAGCCATTAAATGTCAACTACCCGTCCGCTTTTAATACACAATACCATATGCTTCCCTCCTGTGTGAAAGGATTATTATGGTGACCTACTTATTCTTAACACTTATATGTCTTCTGCAATCCCCTTGGTGTTCATGTGAACTCCCTCTGAAAACCACTAAGCCGCTGTTTTTTTACAAAAAAACTCCGCCGTCATCACGAACACACTTATTCATAACAATAAAATGAAGAGCGCCGTTTCATTACTCTTCATTACTGATGGGACGTATATTTGTCATAGAGTCTTGGGTGTTTGAAATTCTGCAATGTGTGATCATGACATTCGAGAGACTTCTAGACCTTAGGTGGTCAAAATTATATCGCAATGATAATGGGAAAACGGGCTGGTTCTCGGCTATGGGAAGCTGAAAACAGAATTCAATCAGATTTCCGTGGTGAAGGGTTGGTTTGTTTTTGTGTTAGTATAGTTGCGCCATGAGTCAATACCATAAATTGGGGGGTGAAAAAGTATCCCTAAATAATCGTATATTATGCGCAATATAATGTGACTAGTGAGATTTACTATTTGTGTCGGTGTCACTGGTCAATTCTGAACACACTGTCCCATCTACTACGCGGACATTGCAAATATGCATGGATATTTTGCGGCAGTGCGAATGAATTGGGAAATACAATGGGAGTATTGCATTGCTGTAATAATTATATGCGCGGAATGTGTTTTGCTAAGAAGGGTCAGTTGCGGCGCGGTTAAAACATGTTGTGCTTGACCAAGTACATGTGCACCTATATAGATTTACTGCATACGGTTGTGTGTATACTGCAACGCGTTTCATTTAAACTTAGGTCAGTCAGCCGGGGCTTGATCGAGCGATAAATAGCCGAGTATTTGCTAAATAGAAATGTACTACACAGGCGCAAAGTGCCGTCGGTGACTAGTATCGATTTAGCATACATTAAACTTTTATACAGCTTCAAAAAAAAGTAGGTAGGTTTGTTGTGGTCATTGATGTTGTACATTGGCTGTACCAATTCAAAATGACTGTCCCAAAACTGATTTTATGTTGCGACAAAATGTCTCTTGCCCAAAGATGAAAAATAACTTTCCCATAATAGGAGAACATATATATTGTTATATGGCCTCCATTTCTGATAAACTTTTAAAAATTTTATTTCCAATTTATTTGAGAAGAGATTTATCACGGGAAGTATTTTGTTTACTATAAAAGGAGAGAAAGGGGAATACCCTGGTTTGTTTGCTAGTGCACCTGTTTAGATGCACAATAGGGGAAGTTGGGAATTCCCCAAGGAGTGCTACACTTAGAAACTTGTTATGTTTTCAGATCAAAACATGTAAGATCCAGGGAATTCCACCACACAAGTTATATTTGGAAAGTGATGTGATTAAGATGAAGTAATTTATGTGGATTTCAATTGGTCAGCTAGGCAGGGTTATGTATGAATGGATCTGTAGGTAATATCTATTTTTAGACTTGGGATCTTTGTTGGAAGTCAGTATATACATGGAGATTTTAGTTAGTCTCGCCCGCAGAAGTTGCAATCGCGATACAGTATGCGGTTGTAGTGGTTTATCAACAAGATTGGTA
>JAMKCH010035057.1:0-59212 GCA_023653785.1 Ophioderma brevispina | reverse complement strand
CGGTTATTCTTATGCTTATGCACTTCTTTGTTCTTATGTGTCTATGCTCTTATGCTCCGAATATACGCGGTTATCTTATGCTTATGCACTCTTTGTTTTATGCTCTTTATTGCGATTTATTGCGTATTTACGGTTATTCTTATGCTATTAGTGGATGAGCAAGCATGTTGGTCGGTACCACCTGGGGGTGGGGGGGCATTTCATTATACAAGGGCTACCTCATACAGGACATACACAAACAGGATGATGGCCATTCTGTGAGGGGGGTTAGGCTTAAGCGATATAGGGGCTCGCAAAAGATGATACCAGCGGTAAAAATTGAAAAGTGGTCCAAGGTTGTTGAATTGCATACATTAGTTGATCATCCCTTACATTGCTACGTGGGTATCTTTGAAACCATTATTTTGGGAGATCATAATATAAATGATAAATTAAGAGGGGGACCCTATATGATCCTGCGGGGGGACCACAACGACAAGATGGCTTCTTTTGACGTGAACCTTTAATATTGGCTACAATGTTTCCTATTTCAAGGTAATTCTTGAAAACCATGTAATTACAATTGTATCTAAAGTATATCCTTTAAGCTTATCTACAAGAAAATTTATGTTGACGTGTTGAAAGCTTTCTTAAGATCCAACAATTGACCAGACCCACAAAAATACCACTATCTATAGCACCATACCAGTCATCAGTGACATTTAGCAGAGCTGTGATTTGTGCGATGCAAGGATCTAAAACCGGATTGGTAGCTATAAATTCTTATCAGTCGAGGATCATGGATTTGTGCAATGAGCAAACTGTTTCACAAATTTTGGACAAAACCGGAAGTATGGCTATAGGCCTATAATTACTTGATCGGCATGATCCCCGGCTTTGTAAATGGATTCAGCCTAGCCCTTTTCCAACTATCAGGAACAATATCAGTTTTTTTTTAAAGAAGATTGATATATGGGTCAAATAGGATCAACAATGGAGACACAGCTTTTTTCAATAACCTGGCAGAGATGTTATCAACCACGTTGCTTTGTTTTTCATTTAAGGCTCAATATATTCAGGACACACTCATGAATTACGTGTTGAACTTGAATTTGCTCCTACATTTGCATCCTAGAATTACTGTATTCGTGATTTATGGGGATTCATTAAAGTGGTGTCATCCTAGTTGTATCGGGAATCTTGTCAGCAAGATTAGGACCTACAAATTTGGTAAAAATACGCAGTCAAGGTATGGGAAATTACTTTTGGATCCGTGATTTTCATGATCATCAACCTTAATAAGACTTACTTGAGTACATGTAGTTTACTAGTATACATAACGTAAGTGTTTCCAAGCTTGCGGGAGTTATGACCACTTTGAGGTGTATACATCATTAATAATTCTTTGATTTTTGAATATTTCACTGTTGACTTTGTTTCGCATAGCTCGATAAGCATTCCATGTAATTAAGCGGGTTTTGATGTCATTCTCTTTAAATTGTCGCGACCTGCGCCTCATTGCAATGATGTCATTGAAAGCACGGCGATTGTTTTTTTCCTAACGCGCTTTGTTTTCACAGGTGCATTGGCTTATCGGCATGTTAACAACATCTATTCAAAATCATCAACACATTGTTAACATGGTCATCATCATGTTGACAATTTTCCAATTTACTTTACGAATATCATTTAATGAAATCATCTTCATTAAACTTTTGAAGGAGCGAGACATGTTTTATACTCGGAATCATTGTAGCCAACTTCTTTGTTTGCCCAGGTTAACATAAGTAATCGAATGATCACTGAGACTGTATGGACAACGGCCACTACTGTTTAACTTCTCTTTACTGGACTAGACTGTGGTCAGCAAAGATTTCAGTATCCGCGGTTATTCTGTTGCTTCTGTAATGAGTTGTTCTAAATTAAAGCTATTACAGATATCGCTAGCTGGTTGTGTAACAAAACAAGGTTGTAGAGGATAACAAATCACAATTGAGGTCAAAATACAACAAAATATTATCTCGAGTCAACCTGCGGCAAAGAAGACTTTCGTAAAACATCAAGTTTATCGGGGTATAGTCTCAAATACCATGGCACAGTTCAACAGCTCCAGCCTTGCCAATGCCGTCTATGGTGCACGGTGTCACAAAAACCACTCAGGCTGTCCTAACGGAAATTTTCCTTGAGGGTTTGGGCGTCCAAACAGTCAAGTGCTACCGTACGCGTTGGGGCGCTCCATCGGGGCTTCAGAGACAGAACAGTAGTCTCTCTAATAGCCCAATCCTCAGGAATCTACTGAAGGGGTTGGTTGTTTTGGTTTCGTCCGCCGGTTTTGTTCAATCGTTCGGAGGGGGATCTGCCGCTAGTGCTCCAGTTCTTAGAGAATTCGAACCCAGGGAGGGGCCAGTCTCTGGACTAGAAGACGGCCTTTCAGGTGGCAGTCGCTCCGGACGATGGGGGTGCAGAAATACAACCTTGTCCATTGACGAGGATCACCTGCGGTAGTCGAAGGACGGGTGTCCACCCCCCCCCCACGTAAGAATCAGACTGTCTTTCACACCACCGGGCCCAGTGTTTCTCCCGGACCTGGCCTTGGCTGCGGGACGGAGAAAGAAGAAACCCTGGTGCTCGGTAAGGGCAATAAAATGGTACCTCCAGCATCACTTGCAGGGCTCCGGAAGACATAACAGGCTTTTCATTAAACGCCCCCAACCCATTTATGGTCCAGTAGCGAAGGACACAGCCGGTGGGTTGCCTCAACCATCCGATAAGCGCACACGAAGGACATCACCATCAGTGGGTCGGCTTCGGGATAGTACAAACAAGCTACAAAATGCATTGTGGAGTGCCCGTCTGTAAAACTGCAATATTTTTAGGGTTTTTATGGCACACGGCAGCATCTTGGATTTTGGGGTTTTATTTTGGGGGGTTTTTACAGTGAAATGGCGGCCATCTTGATTTCTCAAATGCCCAAGGGTGGCAATTTTACCCCCACCTGGATTCCATTATTTACCTTTCAAAGATTTAATCAGCTGAGAAAAAACGTTATCAGAGCTTTGCATCTAATCCTCCGCTGATGCTGGGACTATTGAAATAAGCGCAATAAAGTAATGTGATTTTGAGTACACTTGCCAAAACAGGGTGTTTAAATTTAACACCACCGGTGTTCTAGGAGGACCACACCAAAGAGGGTGTCAAAATTCACACCTTTCGTTTTATTTTAACATCTATTTGATTGCAGAGTGGTGTTGTTAACAGGCGGGGGGGCAGGGCCCGCAGGGGGGCAGGTGTCCCCTGACGACTTTGGCCAGAAAAAAATTGCAAAAATCATGCTAAATCAGCCGTTTTCGCCCTTGACCGGGAAAAAAATGGCCTTTTTTTGACCCCCCTGAGAGGGAAAAAGTTCCCAAGACTGGGGAAAAAAATTTGCCCCCTCAGAGCGGGGCAGGCCCGTTACGCCACTGAATTGGTGTTAAAATAACACAATGGGGTGTAAAATACACCAATTGTTGGAATTTGACACCATCTTGGTGTGATCCTCCTAGAACACCGGCGGGGTTAAAAAATTTTAGCACCCTAGTTTTAGCTAGTGCATTATAGAAAAAATTATATTTCACATTATCACGGCCATCGTTAAAGTGAAATACATGTGTATGGTATACATTACAAGGTACTCATTGAAATTATCAATTTAATTGAATGCAACCCGATGAGTACCCTTATTTAGTAGGTTTTAGAGGAAATATTTTCCTTCCATTCCAATAACCGAAGAGTTTAATATGAGAAGAAAAATTATCATTCTGCATTCAAAAAGACCCGTTCGATATCAGAAAATTTTGCGCAATTTGAATTGAATGAAAATAAACGTTCAGAAGTTGAAATACAAGTTATCCATTGAGCACAGCAGTAGATAGAAAATGCCGGCCAAAACTGCATCTTAACAAAAAAAAAAGCTTGTTTTTTAGTCAGAAAGTGTCACTCTACTGTATCGCGGTAAGAGTGCTGTGACTTCCAAAGGTGTGAAACATATACGCAATGGTCTTTTTGAGACAAAAATAAAATAATCTCCATGGGAATGTCATTTCAATTCCAAATTGTACCAATAGACACTCCGACGTCGTTGTTTTGTGATTTTTAGAAAATCATTTGATCTCTAATTGCATATATGACTCTTCCTATCGTTTTTCTTATTGATGAATTACAATGATTTGTCGTCAAAAACGAACTCGTAAAATTTAAGACAAATAAACTGATTGATAGTAAGATAAGCTTCTCTAAATAAAATAGTGAACTTTGATTGGGGGGGGGGGGGGGGGGGGGGTTTCTTTTTAGACTGCCAAACAAAAAGTTATCACAAAATTTACACCTTCAAGCAAATAAACAGATTAAATCACAACTTCTTCCCACTTAACGTTTATGGAAGTATTATGTCCATAATTCACAAACCCAGAGGGTTTGAAATTTAGACATACACTTTGGATGTGCAAGTGTACTTACAACATGTAGGCCTATTGCGCCAAATTTGGAAAACAGCAAAATACTGTTAAATGTTATGTCTCGATTTACCAGGCGTTAAAAACGCTACAACTGGGGGGCTTTATTCGATTTTTTTCGAGTATAAACATTATGTACATTTACATTAATGAAATTTTCAATTATACTATAAAGTACACTATCAGTGATTTTCTAAATAAAAATCGAAAAAAATCATCAAAAATCAGATTTTGCGGTATGTAACAACAAACCAGGTATTCCTAAATACCCTGCAAATGATAAGACCAGAAGCAACCTAATAAGGGACAGAATCAATATTTTAGTCATTACTGTCCGTTCGGACACTTACTACAACACGTAATTGGAAGGGGAACGTATCATGGAACACTGCTTTTTTCTGTCAATTCTACAGGTGGAAGGTAATAATGAGAATTCTACAGACCTTATCCTTCACTTTTGAAGTATTCCTGCAAATTTCAAATGTTTGTCCCAAATTCACTGATAATGTCTTTAAGTACTAAAGTTTACAGGAAAAAAAATACTAGACATTTTACAAGAAAATTCTGGCAGCAATTCTGATAACAAAACCCCGTAAAAATACAGCTTTACAAGGTGCAATTTCAAATGAATATTATTTATAGCTTGATGACAATATATATTTTTACCTTAAGTATTAAGTATTGATCAAATCAATTCTAATTACAAACTATAAAAACTAGAACTCATCAGTCCTCTTTATTAACTTCATTGGCATATTTTGCCTGTAAGAGATGATGACGGCTAGAAAATAATACAACATCATAGTCGTTAACAGCGCCCTCCGCAGGCAAAAGGTTGTTCAACATGTTCAATACCACTTCTGAGGCGATCGATCGACTCTTTTGGAGCAAAACAGGCGAATACGCATTCGTCTCACTTTGACATAGACACAGAGACGTTTTTTTTTTGCAAACAGACCAATTGCTTTTGACAAGGAAACAACAGGATACTTGATTTGAAAGCGTGCTCAAATGAAGAACGTTGCACTGTCCACAATGGACACATAAGATTTCCTAAAATGTTTCAAATTTAGATATGCAAGTTCTAATTCTCTAAAACTGCAATCGCGATATCTCGAAAGTGACTTTTGGTGATTGGCCTGTTTGGAAGATTCGTGACGCGTATGGACCAACGGAAAGCTTTTTTTATTAGGATGATTTGCTCAAAGATCATTCACATACATCACACCGATCGGTCTTTTAAATTAAAGTAGCGGTTTTACACTTTGTCCACGGATCCACGTTACATTTTAGTGTGGCAGCAAATTGAGTGTGGTGATATTTTCCAACCCTCCCCCCCAAAAAAAAAATGCCGTCAAATGTACAATTGATGCTCTATTATCTTTATATAACTTCATCACTCATCAAAAATTTTTAAAAAATTAAAAAAAGAAAAAACCTAAAAAATTAAAAAAAACATACCATACAGAAGAAACAAACATCTTTGAAGCATGTTGCGGTAGAAAATGTATAAGTGTTGTCTTTATTTGTAGACCAAAATATGCCATACCCGATACACTTTTTTAAAAGGCGTTCAAATAGTTTTCCAACACAATAACCTTACAACGCCACCCAAAACACCAAAAAACCCAATGCACTGAGTTGAGAAAAATGCACAAGTCCCGAATGCAGCAATGACGTCTCGAAACGAAGGGACACATACAGGCACGAAATCGCTGGCACATCGGCGATAGAGTGAGATCCACATGTCATGGGAGTGGGGCCCTGTCGAGGACTAACCAGAGTCCAATTTTTCACTTTCCCTCTTCCTTTATTCCTTCATTCCTTCCCGGGAGATAGAAAATAGAGGTCATGCTTCTAAAAGATATACGATAGGGACCATTTTTTCTTACTTCCCCTGTAAATAAAGTTACGACCATTTTACATATAAAGACGTGTGAATTTCACATTTGTCCCATTTTTGCATTGTGTTAAGGGGAAGGCAAACAGGCAGGTGCATCCTACGGTCAAGGTACCATACAAAACACACTAAGGATCAAAAAATGATACAAGAGGAGCCAAGCAAACCAACTTAATGTAGGAACATGATTAAGACTAAACTAAACGAATGCACACCTTTCTTTTTCATCAGATATGCAAACCACAGACAAGAACACAACAGACAGACACTGAAACGTACGGCAACGTTCGATGACCAAATGCAGTAATTCCCAAAGCCTATCATTTATACAAGGAATGTCCCTACCTGACCATACTTATTGTATGGAGGTGGGGGTCGCATATGAAATAGAGGAAACAGATTTATTTTATATTTAAATCAGCTTTAAAAAAACTGTATAATGCACTTATTTTTTTCTCTTTCTTACGTTTTCTTCGTTCTTTCAAAAAAAAATCTTGATCTTCTGATTCAAGCCATAAAGTATCAGTGATATATTTAGGGACCAAATGGATATTAAAACCATATGACATTAGACCAAATGGATATTAGACCAAAGGGCATAGACCAATGGGTATTAGACCAAATGAATATTAGACCTAATGACATAGACCACAAAGGATATATACCAAATGGGTTTTAGACCAATGGATTATTAGACCAGATGGACACTAGACCAAATGGATATTAGACCAAATGGGTTTTAGACCAATGGATATTAGACCAAATGGATATAGTATTCCAGATGGCATATTAGACCAGATGGGTATTAGACCAATTGGATTAGACCAAGTCGCGTTTAAGGGGTGGGGGGGGGACGATATGGATATTAGACGATTATGGTTTTAGACCAGATGAATATTAGACTAACATGGCTATTAGACTAAATGTTTTTAGCTAAATGGTTGAAGGATCAATGTATTTAGACAATGGAGTTAGACAAAATGGCCACTAGACCAATTGGGATAGACCGAATGGCAAGTCACCATACATTCTACTTCCTTCCAACTTTTAATCTACAAACCTCAATCTGACAAGAAAAATAAATCACGTCATCTATGTTTCCAGATGAATTCTCCTCTCTTCTTGATACTTTGACAGTTGGTAATGGCCATTTGCCCTCCTAAACTGGAGCTTAAATGTCCATGATTGACGTTGCTGATGACCGTGATGCTCAATCCTTCTCAATATTCTAGATATCGCATGACGTGAAACAACTAGTTTGTTGCCCCAACTCACATCGGGAACCACACTCTGGATCCTAATAACTTGGAAGCCAGACAATTTTGTGAGCCATATTTCAACTCAAAGTCACTTGGCCCGCTCTGACCACTACGCTGTCAAGTGCTTCTTTAAAATCAACCGACCTGAACCGTGCTTTAAAACCATGCAGACTCGGAAAATTCGTTCTGATATACGATCTGCATTTGTTTCTTGCCTTCAGACGCTGAGTGTGAGTCTCTAGTTAATGAATATAAAAAATCTTATATAAGACACTTGTGAACATGCGCCATCGTAAAGCGATCTGTAGTTCGGCGTCCTCATGCACCCACCTGGTATAACAAGATGTTATTCGTCTGAGAAGAGGAAACGGCGCGGTTGGAGCGCAGAGTTCCCAGACTGGGCTTCAGTCTGCAAAGAGGCTTACACAGAATCAGTGCTCTAAATACAATCTTCGTTCTAAAGCCAGACTGATTATTCATAACAACCAGAATTATAAATGTGATCAAGGGACCTGTTCGTGTAATGGAGTCAGTTAAGTTTGTTAACTTCCTCCCAGAGTGGAACAACCGCTACCTGCCATGAATGTCCAAAAGATCTTGCTGACAGTTTTCCAGAATTTTTCTACAAGAAGATCAAGAAGAAGGCTGCGTAACAGTCTACGTGATACTACTCCTGCCTCTAGGTGCGTGGTGGAAACTAACAGAGTCATGCCAAAGCAACTTCAGCTACTTTTCTACAGTGTCTGAAGAGAGGTCTTGAAATCCATCAACTCAGCATCGATCAAGTCTGACCCTTAGACCTTTACCAGCTGGTTCTTAAAACTATGTCTAGGATGATCTGTTACAGTCATAACAAGGATTGCCAACACTTCCTTGTCTTCGGGCGTATTTCCACAAGCTCTCAAGCATGCATCGTCATCCGGCTGCTGGAAGAAATCTGGTGGACAAAAACTCCTCTCAAATTATCGCCCTAATCTAATCTGCCATTTCTCGGAACGGTGATTGATGATTGGAAAGGTAGCAGTGAATCAGTTGAAGACTTATCTCAACGATAATGATCTCCATGCTCCGTTGCAGTCGGCATACCGGCAATATCCACAGTACTGAGGGACTGCTCTGTAGGTGCAGAATGAATCTTGATGCTCTTGACAAACAAAAAGAGGCTGTACTAGTGTTACTGGACTTCAGCGCCGCCTTCGACAAAATAGACCACAAACAGCTCATAACCCATCTAACTGAACGGTATGGGATTACTGGAAAACGCATTAAGTTGGTTCTCGTCATACTTAGATGACCGAACTTAATCTATATCAGTCAGAGTTGCTTTGTCAGATCCTGTGGCGGTTGTGGAGTCCCACAGGGCGCGGTTACTGGACCGATTGACTTCATCTTGTTCAGTGCCCCACTACAGGATATCATCACTGCCACGGTATTCAATTGTGTTTTATGCTGATGACACCCAAGCTCTACCTGACTTCCACTCGGATAGTGAAGCAGCCAAAAAAGATTGAAACATGCATGTCACGACATCAGATCCTGGATGTAAATCCAATAAGCTGATATTCAATGACAAGAAGAGGAGATGTTGTACTTTCGCTCTCATTTAGGAAGATCGGCTATCAACTCTCAGCCACTATGATCATTGGCATTCTGCTTATAATCCGTCAGCTGAAGCACGGAACCTGGATGTCACCTTAGACTCATCACTAAGAATGACCCATCATGTTAACAGCTGATGCAAAACGCTTGGCTCCAAATAAGGAAAATTGGGCAAGTTTCGAGAGTACCTTGATGAAAAACCTACCATCAGATTGGTCCACACCTTTGTTACATCTAGGCTGGATTCCTGCAATCCTTGCTTTATGGCCTTCCAGAAGATATTGACAAGGTTCAGCGAGGTCAAAATGCAGCTGCCCGTCTAGTCCTTAAAATCCGTCGACGAGGACCTATCACACCACTCTCTACCAACTAAATTGGCTTCCAATAAACAGAGGGCAGTTTTTGAAGATTTCTACTTCTCACATATAAGCCATCCACCGCATGTCACCTGCCTATATCTCTTAGCTCATCCAGCTGTATTCACACCGAGAACCTTGAGATCATCTCTTGATCCCAGCTGAGTAAATCTGCACATCATCCACAAAGTTCTATGGTGATAGATCCTTTGCTTACGCAAGCACACATTTGTGAACAAACCCCTAACACATCCGCTTAGCCCGCAGTCAGCAACTATTTTCAAGTTACGCGTTGAAGACATTCCTAATTTACCACAACATTTTGGCTCCTGATATGTAACCTGTTTCTGATGCAGTCCAATCCACTAATTATAAATCTGTGATTTTTTGTTTCCTTTCTTTTTTCTTATTCTCTACCTTCCTCCAATCCGGTTGCATAGGATAGTTGTTTTATCAGGTTAGGTAGGGTTTAGAGGCATTTGATCCCAGGAAAGATCAAGACTTCTTAACGCGTCGCTGTGGGGTACATACACACAGATCCTCACAGCTGAAGACGATTCAGGTGTATTCCCCATATGTTCTTAGTATGGGAGGCAACCGCCCCCCCCCCCCCCCCCCGGTTGTTATTCTCTTCGATTGTTAGTCCACAAATATATAGTCTTGAATTTCCACTTAAATTTTTAAGTTTTTTTGAAAGGTTCGTATTATTGATGTTATATCATTGTTGTTTTAACATTAAGAATTTTATCTATTTTGTATTTGTCGTATTGACAATGATATAATTGCCCCTTTTAATGGAAAGTGCCTAGAGGCCTCTGCATTAGGCGCGATATCCAGATTGTTATTATTATTAATTATTATAATTAAAAACAAAAAAACACGCGTTTTTTTTTTAAAATCAGGAGAAGCGTATTCATAAATCAGACAATAGCAAAAAAACTTCCTTTGAAAAATTTGATGCGTAACCTATCGCCCAAAAAAATAAAATGTGGGGTACTATGGACCCCCCCTAGGCAACTTAAGTGTTAAGCCATAATTCAGCCATTTATTGTACGAGTGTATAGCATCCAGTAATAATATGCTGGTTTGCTTGAAAACAGACTTGTATTTCGCAAAAAATAAAAAAACACGGACGGGTCGGCTCCGTAAATATAAATACCGTAAAGAAAAAAAAAACTTAAACGTTGGGAATGAATATAACATGAAGCATATAAGCATTTGATATACACCATTATAATTATCAAATGCGCTACATCCTTTACAGTGTGTTTGCTCTGCTGGGGGGGACGATTGTTAATGGGCTATTATGTATTTAAAAAGTGGCTTATAGATACACATACTCCGATCTCGCGTAGAACTGATTGTGATAAGTTTAGCAATTTATTTTTTAGCAAAAATTATGTTGACTTGTAAGGGGTCGCCTTTGTATCCGCAATGAGATCGTGCCGCTAAGCCATTACAGCAACGCGTAAAACAATATTCAAACATGACATGGAAAATTAGGCAGGTGTGGCAGGAGATATTGGCCTCCGGGCTCACAGTCCGGGATACAATGGTGAACAATAGGGCAAATCGGATTAGTTGACTCTGCACGCAAATTAGTTTAACGCTTTAGTCCGTTGTCGTCTATGGAGCCCGGAACTAGAATCCGCGCCGGACCAGATCTCCTTTCACACCGGTTCTCAAAATGTGACCAAAGTTAACAAAGACACCGTGTTATCGCTACGCAGTATAATGACACTACGTATGTGGATGATATTCAAAAAGAGATTAAAAAGTTAGAGTTTGAATACGAATGTGAGACCAACTCATCATCCACTGGAGAAGTCGTTCACTTTGTGCGTGTGAGTGACATTAAGGAAGTGTTCAAACAGCTGTAAATGAGCTCCGCAAAGCTGGTGAGCTTGTTTATTTGGACAATCTAGAAGAGGACTGCCTTTGGTTGCATGTGGCCGCAGATAAGGGAGGAAAGACTACCAAACTTATCCTCAAAGTTATCAATCAAACAAACAGACATTCTATGCACCTTGAAAAATGATTGGTTATTTTGAGGGCAAGGACAATCGCCTCAACATGGAAGCAATTATTTGGTCCAATACGCGGATTTTGGGTTTCCTACCGAAAATCATTTTGTTCCGAAATTCTTATGCATTGTGGAATAGGAATGCGCCAACGATGTAGGAGTAGATAAAATAAATAGCGCATATATATTCTATGGTGTTTTGTGTCATACGGCCATCACTCCATGCACGCTCGCGGTTTAGTGCGCCTCCTTTAAACTACGCGAACATTTTGTGGCGTAAAAAATACAAGGCAATCAAAGAGTACTCGTTACTGGTAAAATTTATGTACAGCAAGCGGGTTTTGCACAGTTATGACAGAAAAATTACCGTATGACACAAAACACCATAGAATATATATGCGCTATTTATTTTATCTACTCCTACATCGTTGGTGCATTCCTATCCCACAATACATAAGAATTTCGGAACAAAATGATTTTTGGTAGGAAACCCAAAATCCGCGTATTCTGGATGACCTGCAGAAATGTGCCTCCGACATCTCTCAGCTTCAGTTAATCCGACCTCCAGTACCACTCGTCAAACCAACATCGCGGTTCCAAGATCCTTCTTGTTGTGATCGCAAGTACACTTCAAATTATCTCTTGAGTATGTTTAGAGTTGAATATTCATAATAATATGGTGGTATATAAGATGTTTACATTTAACCCCAACTTGTCATGCCAACAAAATGCCCAGTTTAAAGGCTGAGATTTCAAAATTAATTTTTTGGTACAATAATTAAAATAGTCAACTAGAACTAAAGATAAACCTAATATGCACTATTCCAAAGTTTGAGACGAATCGGATTTTTCGTTTTGATGCAGTAAACATTTTTATGTATTGTATTACGTGCTATAGGATACTGTGTACAGGTATAACAAAATTTCGGATCCGGAATTTTATAATTTTAGAGTTGTGATTTTCTATATGCAGAACATCGAATTCAGCTTAGTTATTTCACACAGTGATTACTAAATGGGCAAGCATTATGTACATGCAAAAAACACAATTTGTTTGAAAATTGAGGGCGCCCTCCTCGGGAAATCTCTGAGTCAGCCTTTAATTAGCACACTTTAGCAAAAAGTTGGGCATTTTCATGTAATATTCTAATATTCATTGGTTCCTAGCCATGTGATAACATGTATGAGACAACATACATGTATGTATGTCAACATGGAAAGAATTTTGTATCGTGCCACCACCCTATGAATTCGGCAGCCTCAACAGAATAAGCTGCGTGTTGGGTTGGTACATTTTGTGACCCCACTTTTTCTGCTCGCAGTTGAATTCAGCAGCCTTGACGGAATAAAGTACAGTATTTTTTGCACGTTATTCCGTCAAGGCTGCTGAATTCAATTGGGAGCAGGCAGGTGCAGTAAATGTACCAACCCCTGCGTGTTGCTGGGTGTGGTGGCACAATACTGAATTCATCCCAATTGCGAAAGCGCAAGTGAAGTGGGCAGCCTCAACGGAATAAACTGCATGTATATTCTGTTGAGGCTGCCGGCTGCCGAATTCACTAGCTTTTGCACTTTCGCTTTTAACACTAAGCCTTAAATCCTAATATTAGAATGATCATCACCTACATGTAGTAGGTAAAAAAAAATATTTGGCTTTTAAAGAGAACTGGCACATTTGAAAAATAGTGCGCCCTCAAGATTTTTCAAACTCGATATTTTCGCATGGTTGTAAAGCTTTTATATACAAAAGCCCTCACCCGAAATAATTAAGATCAAATCAGCTTCCTTATGGGTAAACAGAACGATTTTATAATTTAACGTCGTAGTGATATACACTACTACTGTACTCCCACGTGAGGAAGAGAACATGAAAAACCTGACTGATCGAGTCACACACTTTTAATAACAAATGAATGTTTAATACGATGAAAAAAGTGACATCTCTATAAATTGAAATTTTGGTAGGATTTTCTTAGGAATTTTTGATAGGAAACTCAATAGGCAATTTTATTGCCCTTGTGTGTTCACGTTAACTTGTATGTAAACACCATAACACCATGTCAAAAATTTCAGCCTTTTTGTTTCCAAGATAGAGACCAAAAATGTAACTTTTTATCATGGTTAATCATTTTTAGTGGATGGGGCACTGCAATATCAAGCCCCCAAGTTTTTTCCCATGATTCTTTTGCTGGATATTTTAGTGAATGCAAGTGTAATTTTCTTATATTGGGCAAACACCTTTATTGGTCCAAATGTATTTAGACCACATGTAAATAATTTGTGTGCACACCAAAACTTTTGTGCATACCTGTAAATGTGCAATTTCATTATTATGCAATGTTGTTTATATAGAAATTATATGCATGTACTACTATAACTTCGTCTGACCAGAGTAAGGACTAGTACTGATGTCATGGCTTTCGCGCAGCTATTTTGCATTTGTATTGCGCCTGTCAACTTTGTATGAATGCGATTACTGCGACTTATTTCGATGCGTATATTGCTTAACACTGCATGAAAGCTATGACATCACTCCTTCTGGCCGGACAAAGTATATTTAAGAGAGGTGCAGCGAGAGTTGTTTGGGCATCCATATTGTGTCATAAGTAGTGATTTCATATAGACAAGATACCCCAATAGATTTAACTCGTATTTACCTTAAAAGTGAAAACAAAAGGCAAAAGATGGCAGCGCAAAAATTTGAATTTTCAACCGAAGAGTTCGATCAACTCTGCGAGGAACAGCAACCAGAATTCCAAGAAATTCTCAAATGGGAAGATCTGGAAGTTAATGCAATCTACATGATTACAGACGTCAAACAGATTAACACCTCCAATGGAAATGCCTGTATCATTATTCTCTCTGAAGGTGAACAAGTTTGGGCTCCTTCGGTTCTAACCAAGAAACTAAAAACTCAAAAACCCTCCTCTTTTAGATAGACCTAAAGGTATGCGCAAAGGCAAGAATGGATACAATTATTACTACTTAGACCTAGTGAAACCCAAAATGTAAATCCCACCTGGATAAAACTCCAGCTGGATTTTTTTTTTTTTTTCAAAAAACAACATTAGGGGAAAAAAGCTATGATAAAAAACAAAATGGAATATTCAAAAATATCTAAACGTTGAAAAAGAAAAAACTCTCGAGTCAAAAGTTGAAAATGATTGTTTGTTTGTATTTTATAACGACCAATGGGTACAACTTAACTGGTTAAAAACCCTCAAAAGTTTACAATCCAGTAACATTACAACACAAATATGGAGTTGGTCAATGCAAAGAGTTAGACTTTTACCATGGAAAAAGTGTTGCATACAATATTGGAATAACTATAGAAAAATAGAGCGCATTAAAAGCATATGCAAAACAAGATATCAAATAAAAAAGAACCATGCCGCAGCGAAAATTAAAAAATTTTAAACTAATTAACTTTCCTTACACTAGTCTACGAAGGGGGGGGGGTGGTAACCACCCCCCCCCCCTTCAGGTTTTTTCCCCGGCTTGCTAAAACCCCCTTTTTTGGTGCCAAATTATTTATTGTAATTGTCAATTGTCATGTTCTGCTCCTTTTAATCTAAAAAACTCCATAGGGTAGAGGTAAGATACAGGGTGACCAAAGTGATCGATAGGGGGTGGTGTAACCACCCCCCCGGAAGAGAAGTACCAACATGCCTAACACAACTCACAGGAACATCACAGAAACTTGATTTTGGTACCAATCGATAGCTATGGTCCTCCTCTTTCCATTGATACCACAATGAGTACCAACATGCCTAGCATTACGTTACAATAATGTCATTAAAGTTGCGCATATCAGCAAAATGCCATTTCCATAGACACACACAGTGAAAAAATTCAATTTTTCGCCAAAAAAGGTTAGGAAAATAGATTTTCATGCGGTTTTGACTCTACTTGATGGGAAATGACTAGTTTTGTATAATGACATCATTGTAGAGCTAATATAGGGTGTTTGAGTCGCTAAAATTGCGAAATATCAATTTTCACCCATATTCAGTATTTTGTTAGTACTTTCCTCAACATATGACGTCATGGTGACGTCATAATGGGGATGTTAGTACTTATTTTGGTACCAATGGAAAGAAGAAAATCTAAGCTATCCTTGGGTACCAAATTACAGGATCGGGTTTGTCCGTAACGACAATCAAGGGGGTGTAAACCACCCCCATTCGGGCAATTGTGTTACAACAAAATAGCTACGGTAATCGAGGTAAAGGAGCTGAAAAAGAGAATGGATACAGAGGTTACTCTCGCGTGAGGAAAGACGACCTCCTAGAATATCTGAGAAGACCACCACCTGCAACGAGAAGAGAAGAAAGGTGAGAGAGAGAGAGGAGTTACAATGATAAAAGAGTGAGAGAAATTGCAAAAAATGCCGTTCTTCGAGGATACTCAAAGCTGAAAAAAAGATGATCTTAATAGACTTTGAGGTAAAATACATTCTCTCTGAAAATATTTTTCAACTCGAACCCGCATTAAACCAACGACCACGCAATAGTCTTAGAGTCAGAAGGTCAGAGGCAGGCGTAAGAGGATTCGCTCAACATTTTGAAATTGAAGGAAGAGCTGGAATGGATCCCAGATAGAAGAATTCTTCGCGATCATCGTCAAACTACCTTTCAATGTGTTTTGGTGTGCAAAATGGAACGAGTCAACCCGCGAGGGGAGGAAGAATTTGCATACAAAGTAGTTCAGGTTGGAAAAAAAAAATAATTCTTCCAGCCAAGATTTAAAACACGCTGTACGAAGAAATTATTTACGAAATTAATGAAGATATTTCGAAGTATACTGAAAACGTGCGGGTGGTGTCTTTACAGAAGTCCTAAAATTCGGAAATAACTTAGAGGTATACAAACCATTAGGTGGATCTGCTCATATTCCACTTCCTAAATTTTTAGCAGGACAAAAAAGGCCTTGATTAACATGAAACATGATGACGACCAAATTTCAAATGGTGTGTCACCCGAGCTCTAAATCCAGTTGACAAAAACGCAGAGCGAATCGACAAAATCTTCAAAAGGCAGTTGAAAAGCTCAATTTGACAGGAGTAGAATTTCCAGCTAGCTTTAAAAGACATTGTCCGATTTGAAAAAAAGAACCCAACAGTAGCAGTTCATGTTCTCTGGTTAGTAGAAGGAAAAATCGACCTCTGAGAAATACGGTGATCCCAACAGACCTCAGAGTCAATCTTCTTTTATTTTCAAACGGAGAAACTCAACACTACTGCGTTATATTACAACTACAGCAGGACTCGTACATGGAGAAAAACACACTAGAACGGCAAGCGATTTTGGTGCACAAAATTGTTGACGTTTCATTTACCGAAAAATTAGGTCAGAGGAGCACGAAGAACTGTTTCAAAAGCCTCCGAAGGCGAACGCTCTTCAATACTCCAAGCCCCATTTCAAATCTCAACTGGTACCATTTACTATTTATCAACACCACAAACCTTCCGGCTTTTGCTACTACATCAAATGTTTCGATGATTCTGTGTACGTTCAAGATCCCGTAATGTACACTAAAAATCCGAAGACGAAGATGTAGCTCAAACATACGCAAAGAGTATGGAAAGCCTTCGATCTCAAGACCACGAGGAAAATACCACCATCTTTATCTTCTACCCATGTGGTATATTTCCATGTTTTAGAAGAATTCAGAAAAGTTTGTTTGAAAAATTACGAGCTCGATCCAGCCTGGTATTTTCCAGCTCCTGGACTTTCATATGATGCGATGCTAAAAAAAAAACGGGAATCGAGCGCGAACTTCTCACCGAGATTGATATGATTCTGATGATTGAAAATGGTATTCGAGGTGGAGTATCCGTTATTCCAACAAGATATGCAAAAGCTAATAATCAATTACATGGGTTAAGACTACGATCCCTCAATACCTTCAAAATTCATTCAATATCTTGATGCGAATAATTTATATGGCTGGGTTGATGTGATGAAACTCTTTCCAATTGGAAATTTCAAATGGATGACCGAAAAGCAACTCGAAAATTGGACTGACCATCCTTGCATTCTCGAAGTGGATCTGGAATATCCTGAAAACATTCAGATCTCATAATGAAACTACACTCGCTCCTGAAAGATTGATGGTTGACAAAGTAGAAAAAACTTATTCCGAATCTCAGAAACAAGGAAAAGTATGGTGATTCATCACAGAGCTTTGAAACAATGCTTGGAGCTTGGACTGCGTTTAACCAAAGTTCACCGCACACTGTAACTTGTCAATAAAAAATCATTGCACACAAAGAAATTTAGCCAATCAGCATTTGCAACAGAAGACCACACCTCCACGATTGCTTTGTCTCATTGCTTATGACCTCAAGTGACCCCAAATTCATTATTTCTCTGAAGTTGTGGCCGTCGTTCAATGAAAGGCCTTCCATATGTAAACTTCAAATTTCATCTTTATGGCAGTACCACTCTTATATGTCGACTTTTTCTGTAAATGTAGACTTTAAATTTATATTTTGTGTGTTAAATTTAGTATCTGAAAAGTTCACACTAACCTGTACTTCATGGCTGTTAGTATTGATTATTCACCATCCATTCAACACCCAATTACCTCCTACTGAAAAGGGATTAAGAGCATGGTCATAAAACGTTGAAGATTGTGGATTTGAATTGAGTGCTGTGAGGTCATTTGAACTTTTGACCTGCTGGTCACTGTTATAAAATTTTAAATACAAAAGAATATTCATTGAAATTAATTAATTGATTTTTATATATTTTCATTGAGTAACCTTATATCTGGCTGTTTATTGTCTATTTATATTATCATGTACTGATAACAATATAAAGTTTGTGTATGTTGTAACATCATAGTCAAAAAGTAGTTGGTGCACGAGCCTAATAAATTTCTTTACAGATAGCATTGGGGCTAGTTTACAGTGTGCACCGAGCAATAAAGTTCAAGGAATCCGATTTTATGAAATCCTACATAGACCTGAACACTAAGCTTCAAACCCAAGCCAAATCGGAGTTTGAGAAAGACTTTTCAAGCTCATGAATAATTCTGTATTTGGAAAAACGTTAGAAAATGTTCGAAATATAGTGAGCATTGAGTTGGTGAACGATCGCGCTAGAGCTGTCAACCTCGTCTCAAAGATCAATTATGATCGAACCACAATCTTCGATGAAAACCTAGTAGCGATTCTCATGACAAAGACCAACGTGCTTCTTAACAAGCCAATCTATCTCGGGATGAGCATTTTGGATATTTCGAAGACCAAGATGTATGATTTTCACTCGGACTCACGAAGATTTTTACAGGGATATTACTCCGGACGTGAAAAATTCTTCGACACTTATCCAGTCGATCTCCATCGGATTCCAACTGGAAAAAAAAAATCCCGGTCTGTTTAAGGATGAAGCGGGTGGAAATCAAATAGCTGAAATTGTAGGGCTGAGAGGCCAAACTATATTCGTGTATGAAGGACCTGAAGAAAAAAGAGCAAAGGGAGTGAACAAATTAGTCATCGATAAGAAAGTTACCTTTGAGGATTACAAAAAATGCTTATTTGATCAAAAATCTCAAATGCGGACGATGAATATTATCAGGAGCCACGCTCATGAGGTCTACACAGAAGAGGTCAACAAAATAGCTCTTGATGCCAAAGATGACAAAAGAATAATTCTCGAAGACAAAATTCACACTCACGCCTGGGGTTACAAAACTACTTGAGCAGCAAAAAAAAATCTAAAATTAAATTGGAGATTTTTTTTAGTTCAAATTCCTTGGTGGCAAAACTGTTCCCGCTGGTACGATAAATAACTCTTGCCTAACGAAAGCCCTCTTTGGAGCATCTTCAGTTAGGTAGTACAAGAATGGCTCCCCGCATTTTTTTTATAACTTTGTCAATTTGGTAAGTTTGGAGAGATCAATTTGGGTCAGTCGCCCACCTCCGTATAAGTACCTCAATTTCACGTTGCTTGGAGTCTGTTTTTCATTTTTTTCATTTTTGAGGGGCTGAACTCTAAACCAAAACTTTCTTTTTCTTGATTGCCTCGCTAGGTTTCATTCCAATTAGCCGAGTTTTTTCGTCGTTAATAGCTGCGATTAGTTCAGGTAGTCTAACAACCCATTACTGTCGCTCTCACGTTCTTTTCACCTCTAGCCTCTAGTAAAATCGTACTGATGGCTAGTGTCCTGTTGAATCTTTCGACAATAGCCTGCGCCCTATGCTGTTCAGCTTCCCCTCGACGAATGTTTACATTATGCTTTTTCATCATTTTTGAGACTTCGCCAAACAATTCTTTACCTGGGTCAACTTGAAGCAACTTAGGCCATGACAAACCTTTTTTAGCGTATTTTTTTCGAATGCTTTTGCAACTTCCTCAGAACCTTTCGAACTCAAAGGTTCGGCCTCTTTATACCTGCTAGCAACATCCACCACAGTTAGAGCATACTTGTAAGTTTTTCTTTTTACTCTATCGTAAGGTAAAAACAAACGATCTGTCTGATGAGTATCGTTAGGAACTTAAATACCGAACTTAGCTCTAGGTATGTACCTCGGAGCTGGCAAGTAAATTTGCCACATTGCTTGCTTTTTCAAAAATTTTCTAGCTGTATCCTTACTCACTTTGCCTTACTTCGCTAGCTTGTCAATAGCGGAAATAGAAATAGTAACCTATCGGAGAGTAATAAATCTTGGCGAGTTTGTCGTTTATTTATTTTTAGAAAAAAAAGAGTCATGATTATTACATTTTGGATTTACGCTGCTTGTCTTCTCGATACTCCAGAGAGAAAAATCAAAATTGAAGCCAGGCGCTTGGCTGAGGCTCTAGAAAGATACAATAAAGCGAAGCTAAGCGAAAAAAATCTCTTCACGATAAAACTGTGAAGAGAATGTTTCATTAATTTATAGATTCCTATAGCAATAACATCGGCCAAGAAAGGTCTTAGAACTTGCTTATCTAGTTTGTCGTTCCATTTGAACTCAAATAGCTCATCATTTTTTGTATCATTTCCCCAGATTTGCACTTGCAAATCTTCGATTTTTGCTTCTAGTTTTTCATTTTTGCTTCTATTTCAGCAATTTTATTTAAAAAAAAATAACTATTTAGAAAAAAAATGTCCGGTTATATATGTCAGCATCCAGTTTACAAAAACTACGGATGTCGAGAAGATGGTTCTGTTTTGAATTTAAAGACGATGCATGTATTAAAACCCTTTCTTAATTCTACAGGATATTTATATGTACAACTATACTTGAATAGCAAACAAAAGAAGCGTATTTGTCAGCGTTTTGTTTACGAATGCTTCAAAGGCGAAATTCCATCAGGGATGTAAGTCGATCACATAGACAATGACAAAAAAAAAAAAAACAATCACATTGATAATTTGCAGTTGCTAACCCCGGCAGCGAATGTCCAAAAAGCTCTAGTTGGTAATAGAGGAAAACATTGCAACAAAGCAATTTTAGTCGTTGCGATACAAACGAGCGAGCAATCTTTTCAAGCATCAGAAAAGCTGCAAAGGCATTAGGTGTCGACCATGGTGCTATTTCAAAAATCGTACGAAAAGTAAACTATCGCAAACACACTCAGTCAAAATTTAATGACTTGTGGTGGACTTTCGAAAAAGTGGAATAAAGAAAAATCTTCTCTGGAAATTAAATTTAAAGAAGACTTTGTTTGTTGTTCTTTCATTTGTATATAACGAAATTAAACTATTTTTTTTTCGCTTATTGCCCTGTAGGAAAGCGGGCTCTCGAGAGAATGTCCTCCAAAGCTTCTTTTTTCCCAGTTCGATTCCAGCTTGTTCACCCTCAGCTCGAATCTCTTTCTCCCTCTCAATTCAATTAGGTCGGCTCTAGTTTTGATGTTTGATTCCAGCTTTGTGACTCTTGTAATTTTTTACCTCTCTTAGAATGTGATGAAATTCTTCGTTGCCCACATTCCCGTCTTGTAGCGCGTTGGACACGAGATCTTTCACAGTACTCAGACTAGACCCCGCTGTTCTTTTGATGCTCTCGTGTTTTTCAACCTTCTTCATAGTCGCTTTTCCGAGAGCCACGCTGGCTGCACTTACTAATCCTCCAACAAATTCGATTCCTCCGAGAGGAATCGATACGACAGCTCCTAATCCAGTGGCCAAAGTTCCAACAGCTCCAGTTCCTGAACCAACAGCAACAAGTCCTGAAACCTGAGCGAGATTGTAGAACACGTTCCACACGGTCTTGTATTTTCTCCTTAGCTTATCTCGGTGATCTACTTCACCTTCCAAAAATTCACTGATTTCGGAGATTTGTTGGATAATTTCTTGTTTAGACAAATTGCGCATGTAAAAACTGAATATTCCCAGTTCTTTGACTCCGATTAACACGGTACTTAGCGGATATAAGTCTTCAGCGTGCATCTTTTTTGATCGCCGGTTATCCACATACAAAGCTTGCTTCCGTTATACTCGAACGCTCTATGGTCAGCTTAGTGTATCCAACTGTAGGATATGGGGCTCGAACCCATAAATCCAACTGTGTTCGTTATCGACTATTATCGCATCATCACCCAAATCTGATCGTTAAAAATAATTGTTGGCCGGTGGATTTTGTGACGAACTTTACCCATGAGTTCCATTATCGGGGGGGGTTATGTTTCATCGGTTTACTCTGCAAAAGACGCAGAGTCCAAGGCGCTAGAATTTGAGCTCCAAAGTCAATTTGAATGGTACTAACGAGTCGAAGGGGTGCACAGGTCCCTTCGGGGTTGTCTACTGGAAAGAGTCCGTTGGTTCTAATTGCGTAATATTCTACATACTTTTTGTTGTAGCATCCGTCGCTTCCGTACGAGCCGCTAGTTCTTACTATTTTTTTATTCCAAATTTATCCAACGGTCATTCGACCGCCAGATTTGGTAGAACCTCTGACTTCAAGGCATACGGCGTTAGGGTCCAAATTCCCGACCCCGCTAGTTGTTTGTTCGAATTTACTCGGTAAACCGTAAATTGACATCTTTTTTTTATTAATGTTTTTGTGTTTTTTAATTCATACAAATTAAGTTTTTCCACTGAATTTTGAAATCCAAAAAATCCGATTTCCGAAATATCTGGGTTAAAGGGATTAGCAGCGATTGCTAATCCGAAACATCGAAAACATTCATCAACATTCATACTTTTTATATTTTGTAATGGCATGGATATACGAACATAACCTGCAAGTGGTTGGTGAAATCCGTGTATTACAGACGAGGAGTACTTTTTATCTGATTCTGTAATTTCTATACGTGCGTATCAAAATTCGACTTGAGATCAAAAAGCCTTTCCCCCTGAATTCAGATTTCAGCGTGATAGTGTGCACCATAATCAATACAGTTTAACTGTACACAAACAGTAGTGATCTTTGGTTATTTTGTGCTGGTGTAAACCGCAACCGCTGACTTAGTGCAGATTTTGAGATGCAGTCCCTGTATGTCAACTTTGCGGGAGACGGTATGACAAATTTTTCCTTCAAATATTCCATTTTTCACTATTTGGTGTTTGGTTCAACATTAAAGCAGTTATATGGAATTGTACACACTTATCCCTAATTTTATAAGTAAAAAATGCATTTCCACCAATTTTTCGATTCTCTCGCATTATCGCTGCTCATCTGCCAACTAGGATTTTATATCGAATCGCTGTAAACATTCACCAAATTTAACGTCGTACACAATCGGAATCTTTTTCAAGAGCTGTGTACCCTCGCTTGTCCCTCACTCGCAGCCTTCATTTTCCTCGTTCATTCGCGACATTATCAGTGGAGTTTTCTTGTCAGATAAACTAAAATTATCTTGGGAGGTAAATTCCACTATTCATCCGCCGGTGAAGTTCCAGAGTCCAGCCAATCTTGTCGTCAAATACCCTAGCCAGATACTTAACGCATGGGCAACCAAACTTGAATATTTTCTGGAATCGTCATTTCGATCGAGCCTGTTTCGTGATTAATTTCGAGGGTAAACCCCGGAATAGCGCGAGTTAGTTTTTGAGCTAAACTTTGAAAGGATAATTTCACACGAATAACGACCTACGGTAGAATTTTACTCGTCGATCAGTATATATGGATCTACGTCTTCGTATAGGGTGTACCCATTCCTATCAAACGTGTATCTCCTTTAGCCTATTTTTATTCCTTCCAGATTTCATCAAGTTTGTACGGTTTACCCTTGCTAGCGTTAATTATATTTAGGCTTTTCATCTTTTATTTTACCATAAAATAAATGTTAGCATAATTCAAAATATAGATTATCGTGTTGGAGGTTATTTTGAACCTAGGCACAATTTGAGTCTCGGGAATAAGAACATGCATCAACATGAACATCAGGATTTCGTTGGTAATGTTACTAATATTGGATGCATAAAGCTTCCAAAATTACTGATCTAAAACTTTGTAAGATTCATGATGTCAGAATCAGATGCAATTCTGGCAAAACAAGCTGAATTTGATGTATGTGAGAGACAATGGCGTGTGGTGTTCTAGTGTGGGTAAAGATATCTTGGAATCACGTTGATCTGATGATTAGGAGCGTCTTTCGATTTCAGCTATAAGATTCGGAAATTTTTTTGCGAAATGCGTGTGCCCGTACCCACTGAGAGCTTTTTCAATCCTTTGAACAACGGAATCGACAAGAATGCTTTCCAGAGAATTGCGCGGAATTTGGAATTAGTCCAGATCGAACTTTCGACAAAAGTTTGATTACTCGAACGGAATGGGAAGTCTTTACTACTACGCGATAAAAGAGGACCACCTATTACAAAAGAATGACTGCTGGAGGGAATTACAATCAACATCGGGGAAACAAGCCAAGTCTAGGGAATTACTTCATACCAGCTTCTGGAAGATTCGGCGCACACGATCAACACACGTACAAATAGAGTATCTTCACACAACATTTTGATCATGATCCTGGAATCGCGGATCTTTCCATCAAAAAGGTGATCACGATGGCAGATTAGGATCTTTCGTGGTCGATGAATCATCAAGCACGTTTACAAAGCTGGAATTACGAGAATCAACGGACAGCATTGAACTTACGTCTGGGCTATACTAGGATCACAGCTCAGACCAGACCAGATAGCAATACACCGTTGGCCCAACGTTGGGCCAAAGGCATCGAGCTACGTTGGTAACGTTAAAATAAGACGTTGGAGCTATGTAAAAATGTCCGCCGCCAATGTTGGAACATCAATTTTTGACGTTGGCCAGCAAATGGGCCCAACAGTTATGCCAACATCAATACAACGAAAAAATTACCTTGCCCAACGTCCTTTTGTCCGTCGGTCCAACGATGGACCTGCGTCGTATTTGACGTTGGACCAATGTCTGGCCAGCATTGGGCCAACGTTTTCCCAAACCATAATAAAACGATGTTTTGCCATGTTACAAAATCACTAATGGGCTCGATGAATGAAAAAAACAACATTTCCCTATGGTTTTTCACACTTAGTACACCAGTATAGTTCATATCTTCTGTTTAGGCCCACATTATTGATATAGTAACTGAAAACGACTTATTCCCTTGACCGGTATCGAACCAGGGCTTTGATTAGAATACTGAACGATATCCAATTGATCTAACCTTTTCCAGCTAATAACACAGGGCAACATATAATATATCAATTGTAAAAACTTCAACAGTAAGATGGACACCCCTAAGTAAAGGCTTCTAATGACTCATAAAAATGGCGATCTACGTCACAGAGCTTCACAAAGGTGAAAAAAACCCGAAAAGCTCAAGGATCCACGTAGCACCCGGTGAAAAAAAAGTGCACAAATCGAAAAATATAGTCACTTGCAAATGCATATGTTTTATTTAGCACAATGTTGACTAAGCATAGACCCCTATTTTTGCTGAAGGCCCTGTCCGTTTGGCTCTTAGGCCTAATATGTAATTTATTATTAGGCCTAATTAGAATATTTAGCTAATTATAGTCTGCGGGACACCATATATTGGGACCCCAACGTGGCTGCCGACCACAAAAGGACCAGTTCCCCCACCATTTCCCAACTTCACCCCGACGTTGGATTACAACCATTAAACCGACCATTCACTCACCATTCCCCAAATCGGCCTAACGTTGGCCTGCCGAACAAAAACGACCAGTTCCCCCACCATTTTCCCAACTTCTCACCGACGTTGGCTTGTCGACCATCCAACGACCATTTCCCCACCGTTTTCCCAACGTCGGCTTGATGTTGGTTTGCCGACCATCAAACGACCATTTCCCCCCGCTGTTTTCCCAACGCCGGCTTAACGTTGGTTTGCTGACCATCTAACGACCAATTTCCCCACCGTTTTCCCAACGTCGGGCTGACGTTGGTTTGCCGACCATCAAACGACCATTTCCCCCCGCTGTTTTCCCAACGTCGGCTTGACGTTGGTTTGCCGACCATCTAACGACCATTTTCCCCACCGTTTTCCCAACGTCGGCTCGACGTTGGTTTGCCGACCGCGACCGTGCCGACGTATCACGAAGTCGGCCCGACGTCAGTTTGCTATCTGGGGATCGACTATTATTGGTTCGGGTAGAGCTTTCGATGCTCAAAAACGGTTTTTGACGAATTTTTAAAGACGCGATTATTCAGCCGTGGATATTCCAAGTTCTATCTCTAGATACCAGAAAACTTTACAATATGCTCAAAGTAAGCTAGATTTTGTTGTTGGACACGGTCTGTACCTGCTTCCTAGCAACATGGAACTTCTCGTGGGAAATTTGAATGGCTATAACAATTTCGTTCAAGTAGCGACTTCCGACATGAAAATTGGGTTGAATGAATCAATAAACAAACAAGAAGAACAGTTGCTGCTGACTACTCAAACGTCAGATCATGATGATTCAGATTTTGCTAAGCAAAATCTATCTGATAGTAGTAAAGAAGTCGAAGATCTTCCTCTAGGCGAAACGAGCATAACGAGTGTAGCGAAGCGAAGTCCAAGAAGATCCATCACCTCATTTTTCTCACGAAGGAAAGATACTCGCGATCAGGTTAGTTGGAATTGCTTTCGGCTTGTTTGCGTTGTATTTTTGAATAATAATAAAACAAAAAAACAGATGTCAATAAAAAAAATGAATTTGCAAACTCTAGCTGGAATTGCAACCCTAAAAAATGATTCAACAAGAAATAATTTGATGACTTTTTCGAATCATTTCCGCAAGACCCTGGGCGTTGACTGGAAAGGTTCTACAGATTTTTTTGAAGCTGTAAAAATAATGGAATCTTATTACCTCTTTTAAGGTGACTCTTGACCAAGAAGTACTCATTGAAGGACTGTGCATTGCTGCCGAAAGGTGGTACTGACAATATCGTCCCGCGTTTGCAAAGAAGGGGGAGCCACAGATTTTGATTGGCTATGGCCATAGATGGTAAAAGTGTTTGTAAAAATATCTTAGACTCTGTAAAGAATGAGGAGCCACATATTTTGATGAGGCCCATGGAGGGGGCTGCTAAAAGTGGTCATGAAAATATAGTAAGACGTGTAAGAATGAGAAGCTAAAATTTGACTTGCTATGATACGAGCTGCTAAAAGGTGGTCTCATGAAAATATTGTCAGAATATATCAATACAAAAACACATAATTAAAATTTTAAATTACAAATAGTATATTGAAATTTGTTTTCGGTTTGTTTTTGATAATAATAAAATGGAAGGCAGCGTGGTGAAAGGCCAAGAAAAAGCAGCGCACAATGCAAAAGTTGAACGTGATAGCAAAGAAATGAAAAGAAACTGAAGAGGAAAAAGAAAAAAAACTTGACTGCGAAAGTTTTGTGGTTGAAATAAAAAAAAACCTTAATAATTAATTCTATTAGGGATTTTTTTTTTTTTTTTGCTCAAATAAAGCTCAGAAAAAATGTATTTGCATCCAAATCTACCCAAACTTTTTTGTGAAAGTCCAGAAGACTCTATCCTTGTTACCTTGTCGAACGGAATTCTTCTGAACGAAATCTATAAGTCACATCAGCAGAAAGTTTTTTCATCCAAAGCCACATCCAAGGAGGAGTTCGAAGGATATAAATTTATACCGGTGTGAAAGCAGATATAGTCCGGTGGGAGCCATAGTCCGGTGCTCCATAGAGATAACGGAATAAAAGCGATGGACAGAGAAACTAATGTTCCGTAAAGAGTCAACTGAGCGATTGGCCTATTGTTCACATTGTCCCCGGAATATGAGTTACGCCGGACAATGGTAAATTCTTAAACCGGTACAAATTCGAAAAAATAATCCAAAGAAGATTAACTCCTGCTGTCTCACTTTTTCTCCGTTGACTCCACTACAAGCCACGAACAAATTTCGAAGGCTTGTAGCATTCCACATGTAAAAATCTTTCGAGCTGTCGGGAAATTTGTCGGAAAAATTTCATGGCAGCAACAGTCGTAGTAAATAACAACCCATTGTTCTTATATGTATTTGTAAAAAGATTTCACAGAAGAAACGTAAATTAGCCCGCCTACCGCTAGAGCAAAGGTCCAGAGATGATCAGCCAGAAATCCCAACGCCACTCGCGGCTGCTTTGAAAAACAAAATGTGATTGACCGAACCAAAATTCCAGGGCGAGAGATTTAAAAACTTGCTCCCGAAGCTTGATCAAAACCCGGGATCAAAAGGTTCGCGTAACAATTTTTTGTAGCTGCGTTTTGAACCACTCAGACCAGTTTTGGATTTGGTGACCTGGGCTTGTCCTGATCGGACAGGGTGAGGTTTGGGTTTGGGGAATCGGTTTGGAGTGGAGTAACTGTGCGAATGTATTCTTGGTAGCCGCTACTATCGATGCCACGATGGTCGAAATTGCTAGACCAATGGCCGTCAAGATGGATGCTCTATGGTGACATCTCCAGTCTGACAATTCTCCGACCTCGGTCCGGAGTATGCTTCATCGCTGTCGATAAAATTTTCGATTGTTTTGAAGAACTTGAAGATAATTTCGGATTTTAGCCTCTTGATCGGCTATCAAATTCGTCAATTTCGGATTGCAGTTCTCTAGCTCTCTCGGCATTTTCTTCACTCACGGGTAAAAGATGATTCTCGTCTTCTAATCCTGCAAGGTGGGTTCCGATGCTAATAGGTCCCTCGCCTTCGTTTTTTAGCCACGAGTTTTAAAGCTTTTAGTTCGATCTTTTGGACAAGATGCTCGTAAACATCGGATAGTCTCTTGAGTTGTTCCTTCTCATTAAAAAATTTGCGAATTTCTTCGTGGTTGGCGATCGGATCGCTCGTGAGTTGGTTGGCTAACTCATCCGATGCATTCAACGCTTGTTGGAATATTGTCGTCGAACGGGTTTGTTCTAGACGGTAAATCTCGTTATTTACGCGCTTGCAGAGTATTGATGACTCTACTAACTTCGTGCTATCTTGCTGGCGAAAGTTTTGCGTTTTAGTGTGCTTTTTTAAAGTTCGCAACGCCCAACACTCTCCCGTAAAAAAACCATGTCCACCTTCTCCATGTATGTTTTTGATGGTACAAGAGGTAAAAAATTTTTTGCGGGGTTCCTTTTGCAGTTAGTTTGTTTTTTCCACTATATTTAATCAAAAATTCCATCGTCCGTCATTGACCATTTTGCCAGCATTAAAAGTGACACCTCCTCTGTTTCGAACCTTTTCCCTTGTCTTTTCGATGTAATTTGTCCAATAGCGTTAGACGTTTTGTTTAATTTCTAACGTTGTTCTATTTGAATTTGTTCCACATCAAGCTCTTTGGTGTTGGTATTTCACCTCTAATGAGATTATTGAGCCGTTCTTCGATTGCAGAGAGAGAGTCTTGTTCCTCCCTCGATATATAGCACGCTGTGAAGGCTCAACATTGTGCACTTTGTGGTTAAAAGTTCATGAAACTTTTACACATTGGTAGACAAGTATGTAAAAAAAATTTAAAGAATGGTACACCATTGTACATTGTTCCAATATGGCAGCCAAAGGTCAAAGCACTTTCTACATGGGTCAAATTTTCAAATAAGATATATAAGCAAAAATGGTCTCAAATTGCTCATATTAATCAAGATCCAATCAATGATATTTGCCATATCTAGTGCATAACGTTTAGGTTGTATTATGTGTCAAAGGTCAACCAGTCAATATATAACAATTGCATTTAGGTATCCATTATCAACTCGAGACCAGTGTATTTTTGTGCAAAACTAAAGTACGCTTGGATTGTTTGGTATGCTCTTAAAGCTTACCTAAATAAGCTTTTTCATTGGCCGTTTTTATTTATTTCAATGCGATCTGTAAGAACAAAAGATATGCTTCAGTTAAAGGGATAGTAACAAATTCGGATTGGGTCCGATTTGCAATGTTCATTTGTAAGATTGTGTGAACACATATTTTGTAACATACTCAAAGTTGGGTTTAATTGATTGTTTATTGTGACAATTGAACATATTGACATATTGACAATCCCTTTCTCTGACCTTCATTATTGTCATAAAGTTGAATAATGTCTTTATGATCAGCACTACTTTCCATTTTTCAAATATTACTCATTCACTTCAATTAGCAGAATACCTATCAATCTCTCAAATTCCACAGAATGTTAACCAAAGCAACTTAAACTACCACTTCCCTCCTTGGATTTCCAGTCCCTCCCAAGAAAATCCTATGATTTGTATAGCAGACTAAACAAACAAACACGAAGTAAAAAACAAAAAAGAAAGAGAACTTCTGATAATAAGCCTACATGGACTGATGACGCAGGCCCATTTGGAAATAAATGCACCAGTAGCAGGCCATATCCAGATCCACGGACAAAATGGCAAACATCAAGCCAACATTCTCTTGTTAGAAGAGCAATTGTTGAGATCACGATGAACGTTTGGTAAAACCCGGTGGCAGGAATCTGCGAAGCTTTTCTTAATATAAAAACACTGGCAAATCTATTTGTTTTCTTTTAAGAGGCAAAGAAGATGTGCTTAATGAGCCAAGTGTATTCATGTTGCATCAAGCATTCCAAGTGTTCTAAAGGCAAGAAATCGGCCCAAGTTCTTTTTTCCCTCTCATAATTATGAAGCATATCTTTTGTTTTAATATCTTATTAGAATGAATAAATGGCAACATTAAATCTATTTTATGGCTTTAAGAGGAGACCAAACAAAGACCCAGCATACTTTTCTTTTTATCATAATCAAATGCTCCGTCGTTTTTCCGAGTGTTCACATGTTTTTGGACAGCCTGTACGCGATGTTAGTAACTACAATATAATAACTGTCAATAAGTATCTGCTCTTAAATCTTTCAAAGTAACTAACAGTATACCAATCGGCCAACGTAATGACATATTTGTCGAAATTTGTAGTTTTTGGTGAATTTTGAAAGAGGAGGTATTCGCGCATGAATTTAACTATGTGTGAAGAGATGTAATTGACTTAAAAGTTTTTAATTAAAAAGCAAGATAATGTATGGTGGCTTTCGCCTTTTTTTTCCGCTTAATGTCAAGACCAACGTATTGCACTTACGTTGGTCTTGCATTAACATATTTTGCCCCTTTTCAGTGGCAAGACGCAACTAAGTGCCACTTAGTTTGTCTTGCATTACACATTTTTGCAACACCCTTTCAGTGCAAGACCAATGGCGTAAGTGCACTACGTTGTCTTGCATAAGCCATTTTTGCACCTTTTCAGTGCAGCAACGTAACTGGCACTTACGTTGGTCTTGCATTAAACAATTTTGCCCTTTTAGTGCAGACCAACGTAAGTGGCACTTACGTTGGTTTTTGCATAGCATTTTTTGCACTTCAGTGCAAGACCAACGTAATTGGCACTTACTGGTCTTGCATTAAACATAGTTGTTGTCCCTTTCAGTGCAAGACCACCGTAAGTGCCTTACTTTGGGTCCTGCATTAAACTTTTTTTCAGTGCAGACCAACGTAAGTGCACTTACGTTTGTCTTGGCATTCAACATTTTGCAACCTTTTCAGTGTCAAGACCCAACGTAATGGCACTTACTTTGGTCTTGCATTAATCATTTTTGCACCTTTTCATGCAAGAACCAACGTAAGTGGCACTTACGTTTGTCCTTGCAATTAAACATTTTGCAACCTTTTCATGGCAAGACCAACGTAAGTGGCACTTACGTTGGTCTTGCATTAAACATTTTTGCACCTTTTCAGTGCAAGTCCAACGTAAGTGGCACTTACGTTGGTCTTGCAATTAAACATATTTGCCGCCTTTTTCAGTGCAAGACCAACTGAGTGGCAACTTACGTTGGTCTTCCATTAAACATTTTTTCAGTGCCAGACCAACGTAAGTGGCACTTTACGTTGTTTTTGCATTAAACATTAATTGCACCTTTTTCAGTGCAAGACCAACGTAACGTAAGTGGCACTTACGTTGGTGCTGCATTAAACATATTTGCCCCGTTCAGTGGCAAGACCAACGTAAGTGGCACTTACGTTACGTTGGTCTTGCATTAAACTTTTTCACTGTGCAAGACAACGTAAGTGGCACTTTACGTTTGTCTGCTTAAACATTTTGTGCACCTTGCAGTTCCAGACCATAACGTAATGGCACTTACGTTGGGCTGCATTAACATTTATTGCACCTTTTCAGTGCAAGACCAACGTAAGTGACACTTACGGTGGTCTTGCATTAAACATTTTGCACACCTTTTCACAGTGCAAGCCCACGTAATGGCACTTCTCTTTGGTCTTGCATAAGCATTGTGCAAAGCAACCTTTTCAGTGCAAGCCGAGGGCCGACGGGAAGAGGGAAATAAAAGAATATAGACAACTGGGTGACGTGGTCTGCATTAAACATTTTTCACCTTTTCAGGGACAAGACCAACGTAAGTGGCCCTTACGTTGGTTTGCAAATTCATCATTTTTGCATCAGATATATAATAATCGATTTGGCAACTTGGCACCATAAGCGTAAAGTTGTGCACCTTACTTAACTATCTAGTCTGAATGCGAATTGTTCGACGATTACAAGAGCGAGGAGAGAGGATGTCTGCCCCTTTCAGCGCAAGACCAACGTTGGTCACTTACGTTGGTCTTGATTAAACATTTTTTTCAGAGTGCAAGACCACGTACGTGCCTTACGTTGGTCTTGCTTAACTTTTGCACCTTTTCATTGCAAGACCACGTAAGTGGCACTTACGTTGTCTTGCATTCGCATTTGTTGCACCTTTTACAGTGCAGACCAACGTAAGTGGCACTTACGTGGTCTTGATAACAAGAAAATACGGATTTCACTTACGTTCTCTTCTTTTGTAATAAATATTTAATTACGTTTGTCAAGTAAAATTCCTTTCATTATATCATACAATAAATTGCCTATTGTAATACCTTCAATAATTATGGACACACCACATATAGATCCAATAGAAACACAAAAATGGTCTTCCTGCAAAATTAGTCAACCTGCACTTACGTTGGTCTCTTGCATTCACCGACGAATCTGCATGGTTAGAGGGAAATAGAATCCACTTTTTTCCCGAGGGTTACTGACTCGGCCGATCACCCCGAACCCGAAGGGTGAGGGGTGATAGGCCCGTAGCCAGTACCAGGGAAAATAGTGTGCCCTATTTCCCGATATAAACCATGTATTATTTGTTTTAGTTAACACCTCACTTGACTCTGGGGGAGACGAGGTTGTAGGGAAACATTCAATCTATTTCCCTAGGGGAAATAGCTCGCGTAAAAGGACTCCAGCCAAAGTGACTGCAATTTTAGACAAGTATACTTTACCATACCTAGTACAAACAATGTTTAGGTGGCACTGTGGGTCAAAGGGTCACAACCACTCAATCTTCCTTAAATTATTGAACCGTCAATAATAAGGGTAGTTTTATCAAGCAATCAACAGTAGTTTCACTTTAGGGGCAGTGTAGGTTATTAGTTTTCAACGGGTCAAGTACACAGCTGAGTGCACGTGAGGCAGCTTCGCTTTGTAGCATTACGTTTTCCGACTTGTTGGTCTTGGCAGCCAATACGTTCATGGCAAAGCCAAGGCTAGACAGATGCAATTTTAACAGACTCGTTGAAGGAAAAATCCATCCTTCGTGCGTAACGCGTAGACTTGACCTCCCTGCCTGATGAAAGATATATCTAACAGAAACATGTCTGAGGCAGAAAAGCAGACGTAATTTATCTGTCCCTCCTAAAAGGAAGTGCCCAAACATCATATTGTGGTTACTATTGAATCGTGGACTGAAGTACTGGGCAAAACCGACCGTAAAAAGCTCGTGAAAGAAGTTTGAAATGTTGTGACATCTATTTTGAAAGAACGCTAAGGACCCTCGGTCTAAACATTCGTTATCCGCAAAGGGCTCAAAAGTTGCCTAAAGGGACGACCCCTAATCAGATTATATAAGGGTAAACGAAAGCAGCTCCCCTCAGATTTACGAGTTACCCACTTATCTTAACTCAAACGTGGTATTGGACTCGTTTAGGCCACAATGGCAAGACTATCGATAGTCAAGACTTTGTAGGGTGGTGCACTCTAATAATCAAACTCCTAAGTTCTATGGAGGGCCCAAGATACATAAGTGAGGGTCCCCCTACGTCCCGATTGTTTTGTCGGCATTTTGGCTCACATCTTAGTGCATTGCTAAGGGGTTCACCTAAATACTTCAACCTCGACCGAAAAAAAACGACACCAATGTAAGGTTGGTGAAATTTGCTACCTTCATATATACTCTTGACCCTCAAAGACTGGGAGATTTTGGGAATCTTTCCTATAAATCCTTATTTCGCATCTGTCCCTTGTGAAGGAGAACCGTTGATATTACTATGGAGTCGCAACACTGATTGATAGGACTCTCTCTCCATATCGCTAATGTGAAATGGATGTGGTGACCTATACGCCAAAGTGATGGGCTAACAATAGGTTCTCCCGTTCTCCCACCAGTAACTAACCTGTAAGTGCAGTCCTGTCAATGAAGAGGAAGCCCTTCTGACTGGCAGCACTCCACTGCGCATATGGAAACATTATGTGGACGTCGCCACCTTCCGTCTTACAAATTGGGACCATTTAACATCTTTCTTTGACCACCTCAGCAGTCTTCGCAATGATATCATCACATTAACACGTGAGGAGGAGACCAACGGACAGATCGCATTCCTTGATGTTTTGGATTTAGCCTGACCTAGCTTACACTTGATACCACTAGCTATCGCAATTAAGACCCACTCTGACAAATAGCTCAATTTTGACTCTCATCATCAAGTGGGTCGCCATTCTCCATGCGTCGATCAACTGAGGCGACTTTTTGGCATATTCATCTCAGGTTTTCAAAAAAGAGTGACAATTGTTCCGTCGAACACAGTGGAGAGTGAAGGTGAAGAGGCTCACGTTCAACAAGCTTTTAAAGCTGAACAATTACCTTCAAAGTTTGTCCTGACGTCCCCTCATGAAGCACCAATGAATCTACTTCGAAACTGTAGTTATTCTACCCACATGTTGCCTTTAAGGCATTTTCATAGAGGGCCCTTTATATACACCATATTAGGAGCATCAGCCCAGAAGTGTTTGGTTAGACGAACGAGTACCAATATCTGAACATGGGAAAATTCAGAGAAAATAAACTTTTGCAAATATGAAAGTATGCCGGGGACCCGTTGTTGCGGTATAGCCCCAGGAGAGGGGTTAAGTTACTATGGGGGTCAAATGATTTGAACTGCTCTAAATCTAATATATAATAGCTCAAATTATTCCTTAGGTAGCAGGATAAAAGTCATTGGGCACACGCTTTGTGTGCCTTTCCTTTCCAGATGTTTGGGAAAATAGACTAAAGGTCATTTGTTTTTTCAAGAAAGGTCACCCGTTGCAATACCCAGATTTGTTTTTTAAAAATAATTTTTTTTTAATGTTTATGATACTGAACCAAATAAGAAATGCTTTTGCACTTTCGGCATCTCCTGTTGTTATAATGGAAGGGGTACAAAACTCCCTGTAGGACTCTATGGGGACGGGACATTATACCCCTTCCCTATGAAAGGGAACCACCCCTATGCAAAAGAAAAAGCATTTTTGAATCAGTATAATTAAAATATGTTTTTTAACATTTCTTACAGACATCTTTGTATTACGCAATTGGTGACCTTTCCTGAATAACAAATGACCTTTAATGCGTATTTCCCAACTCATCTTGGAAAGGAAGCACCCCACATGTGACCCATTGACTTTTTTACTCCTGTAATCTAAGGAATATTAGCTATATTTCTTACCTTAGAGCAGTTCAAATATTTGACCCCCATGGTACCTTTACCCCTCTCCTGGGCTACACGCAACACGGTTCTCCGCAACTTTCGGTATTTTTTTTTTTTTTGTTTTTTTTTTCAAAGTTTTTTTTCTCTTAATTTTCCCGATTTAGCTATGGTAATTCTCGTTCGTCTAACCAAACCTTCTGGGCTGACGGCCTAATAGAAATAAATTAATTTCTACTAGCCAGATTTAGATTGTTGGACCTGTCTTCGATAAATAATTCAGGTCTGGTGATGTTTGTCATTTGCTCATCGCAAATATCAGTAGGATAATTCCAAACATGGTCATGATAGAGGACTACGCAAAAGCTATGCAAAATCTGAGGGGTTTCAGAAAGGCTCGTTTTCCTATGGATTGAAACAGTGTCTCCCGTATATCTGGTACTGCTAGGCATAACACGAGTTCTTCAAGTAGAATATACTGTATTATTTCAAGACTACTAAACTCACGAAACACTATGCACATCAAGACCATCTACTCTATTCCTCGTGGCCAGGCAAATTGTACATTAGTGAAACTGGAGAGAACCGATTAGCATCGAGTGTGTTATTTGGGGGCTTCAAATCCGTGCACATCATCTATTCTAGACAGTGTTTTTCAGTTATATGAATGACCTTGAGCTCCTTAATGGTTACGATATCTGCAAATACTTTTAGCTGAATCCCTCTTTGATTTATATGCATCGCATTTGACTGGCCTGTGTCTTCTTGGCAAATCATGCGCATCTTCCATTCAGTTTTTGATTGTTTAGAGGTTGTTGGGGTCATTACACTACCATCCATAAATCGTTTAGCCGGTTAGTACAGCAGTGCTTAATAGTTACGCTAAAATTCACAGTTACTTGTAAATATCTAGCTACTTGGCATGGGTGAAAATCCATGTGATGATTCTTGACATTTGACTCCACACCAATGACAAACTATACTAGGTAATCTGATCTTTGTTGCAAGGTTTACAACAAAATGTTTTGACATGTCGGCCACATTGATACCTTGCTTGTTTACAACCTGCAGGTTTATCGGTAACCGCAGCTGCACGCAGCACATACAAATAGAAAATATTGTTTCTTTATTGCTGATTTGAAGTCAACTGAAATTGTAATTTTGGCCGCCATTTTGGAGCCATCTTGAATTATTTATGATATGCCATTTCTTAATGCTGTGAAACCTTGAAGTGGGTTCATAAAATATCCTCGAATATAAATTAACAAGCCCTTCTTGGGACCATCGCATATGTAGGTAATACATCAGATTCTTGTCAAAAGTGGGTGAAGGTGCAAAAGTTCGTTGACCCCTGTCGGCCATATTGGAGGAGGTACAATATGTACCAATTCTTAAAATTGTTGGCAAATACTTCCCTTTACAAATCTGTAGAAATGATTCAATGCGTTTACCAAAGTGCACCCTTCTTCATATATAGACCTAACAGCTTTACTATATCATCAGTTTCCCATTCAACGCTTCCTCGGCGTCATTGCCAGGCCGCTCAGTGTTTGTATCGACCCACCACCAAAATCTGTTTCAGCTTGTTGAGCACCAACTGCTCCAAAAAGGTATCATCGAATCGCCAAAAAATTATGGATAATAATCTGCCACGTGCTTTTAGTTTTCCCTAAAATAAATGGCACATCATACGGAATAAATTGACCCTTCCGTCAACTTCGCAAAACCTAGGAATTAGGGTGGCGTCGCAGATTGCACACGCATAATCAATAAGCACGATCCAAACCGGTTGAAATTCTTACCGTCAAATTTCCTGATCTCTGAAATACTATGTTATTGTTCCTGGAACTAGCATGCTCACGTTTAATATTGATCTAGTCCACCGGAGGAAATGCAGACGCCAATCGAACTATCGTAACATTTCTCGGTAGAGCTATCGTGAGCAACTCGAAGTCAAGCTAGAAGGTCAGAGCGGGTTTACCTTGAACGACGCTGACGTGTTCAATGTGCTATCAGGATCTTTGGATGACGACCAAAGAGAGAAAAAAAACGATGCCCTTCAAGGTATCATTACCGAAGTCGGTCCTAAAAATCAGGATAGACGCGGGCGACAAAGGCAGCAATGCGAGCGACATTGCAATCGGAACAGCAACGGTAATATGTTTTATCATTCCTCTGGACTTGAAAATGTTGAGCTCGCACATCCATTCTTCCAGTACGAGCTCAAAGATAGTGTTTTACGGGCCCAAAGAATTAGCAATGCATTTTTTTTCACTTTGACCAGATTAAGTCATCATTAGCACATAAAATATTATAAAATTGTCTGAGTACATGATATAAAAAATATACCTGGGTTCTTGTGCATAACTGGTGTGTATGTTAGTCAATTATGAATTCAAGAGAACCCCCCCCCCGGAGAATGTGCTGGAATTTACTTGAGACTATGCGACATACTAGCCTAACTCAAGGTTATGTGTGTCTGGCTATAGATGGCGCCCTACTGTATCTACAGGCACAGTGCTGTGTGTGGGTTATGGCTATGAACATTCTAATATGGGAACATTGGAGCTGAATCCAGAATTAGATGTAATGGACGATTTTATTACATGAACTCATATCTAAGAGGACCAGATCCTTCTAGTATTGTTTTGAGAGGATATATAAGCTCTGGTGAGAGAAGATGAGGCAAAGTATCACACCATCTTACTCCAAGTTATTAAGGAGTTTCTTAACATCGTGCTCCAAGTTATTCGCATAGTTTCCCAGTTGCCATTGACGTAATCACGTCTAGTACTAATCTCCCATATAGGGACATTGTCATGTGTCTCAGCTCCTCAGCAGTTTTTCGTTCCGATTGTGTACCGGGTTCGTTTGGTATCCGGGCCTCTGAGTTTCCAATGATAAACAAGCTACAGCACTTTGGGGCTTTATATTTTAGTCGACCTATGAGCCTTTCGGGATCAATTAGAGCTGGTTTCTTCAGTAAGGACAAGTCGTCCGTGCACACGTCCCAATCGTGAAATTGGAGTTTTGCGCTGGAATATTCGCCCGGACTCTTTGCAAGTTCGCCATCGTAATTGTAATCTCGCTGCATCCCTCGTCGCGGCAACACACCATGTAGTAATTTTAGTAGGTTCATTAATGAACAACTTTGATTATAGATTGATCTTTGATTATTGATACCTAATCGATGTTTGAATGAGATTGATTTAACCACACAATAAAATAAATACTTTTGTTTTAAAATTTGTAATCAAGTTCACAGTGTATTGTATAGTTATTCAGAGTTTGAACGTATTTGGGTGGTTTGGGCCTTGGCAAGTGACCGTAACATAGACTGTCTACGAATGAAAAACCCTTCAACAAGCATGGAAGTGTAGTGGTTAGTACTGACCGTCCGCCGACGACGAGGCGACGAATATCAATCTAGAATTTCGAATTATAACTTCTTTCAGGTTGGCTAGCATAATCAGAAACTGGAAAATCAATGGAGAAAGCATTGTTCTGTACGATCGAGTCATTAGACACAGCAAGAAAGTTCGCCAACAAGTCGGGTACTGTTTGGAATATCGTTTTGGCAACGCAGGCAAAATCCATGAGGTATTTGGTTCGTTTGTATATCCGGCAGCTAATGTGGAGGAGGATCGTACTCTAGAGATTCTGAAAAGTTCTACATCCTAAAATTAAGAAGGTTCAGTTCCCTTGTATGAATCCAAATCAGATACACGGCCAGTGGCAGAAGCCCCATCAGCATTTCAAAGAAATTCAAAGCACTTCTGATGGAAAACACAGGAATATCCAGGTGTGTCAAAGAAAGCACTGTCGTGGCGAGCTGAAATACTATCTAACAACAAATATGGTCTATGGTTGGACATGAAGACCGTGCGACAGTCTCACGGGTCTGGCGAAAACTATAGTATATTTCAAAATAAGTGAGACCTCATTAAACGATTTAACGTCTAGGGCAAGCCATAAAGGCCATAACGTAATTGCCACAACGCGTTGTCGAGAAATTAGCAACGCGTTGCGACATTTTTCGGCAACGCGTTGCGACATTTCAGCAACGCGATCTGCGGTGTCCGCCATCAAAATCATGATTCTGTACGTATTTCAAAAAATAGACCCACACCGCGTTGCACAGTATCTAGCACGCGTTGTGGAAACTCACAACCCGTCGCAAGCCTTCACACGCGTTGCGAGATTCACAACGCGTTGTGAGCTTTTACACGGGTTGCGAAGGTCCACAAGGATAATGTTCATAACGTATTGCCGCAACGCGTTTTGAGAAGGAAGCAACGCGTTGCGACATTCGGCAACGCGTTTGCGGCGTCGGCCACTAAAAACATGAATTTCTTTCCTGTGACTATTTTTCAAAAATTAGATCCACAACGCGTTGCGTCAATACTTTTATGACCCTGATGCTTTCACAACGCTTTGCAAGCGATCACAACGCGTTGCGAGCTTCACAACGCGTTTGCAAACTTCACAACGCGTTGTGAAGGCATAAGGGTCATAACGTATCGCCGCAACGCGTTTTGAAGGTTTGCAACGCGGTTTGTGCAGGTCTAACGCGTTGTGAGATTTATTATTTTGAAATACGTTCATCAGATATTCATGATTTTGATTGGCCGACACCGCACCGCGTTTCTGAAATGTCGCAACGCGTTGCTGAAATGTCGCAACACGTTGCTGAATGCCGCAACGCGTTGCTGAAATGTCGCAACGCGTTGCTGAAAGGTCGCAACGCGTTGCCGAATGCGCAACGCGTTGTGACTTTCTCTCAACGCGTTGCGGCAAACGTTATGTCCCTTATGCTTGTTAACCTTACAACGCGTTGCCAAGCTTGCAAAAACGCTTTGTGAAGCTCGCCACGCGTTGTGAAGGTTTGCAACGCGTTCAACATATCTAGCAACGCGTTGTGGGTCTTTTTTTGAATACTCACAGAAATTCATGAGTTTGATTGGCCGACACCGCAACGCGTTGCTGAAATGTCGCAACGCGTTGCCGAATTCACAACCGCGTTGTCTACTTTCTCGCCACGCGTTGCAGCATACGTTTATGGCCTTTATGGCTGCCATATACTCTGTCATTCACCTTGATAGGTAAAGGAGGAAATATTGTAATAGGCCACAGTAGAAAAGTTTATGGACTCATACAATGTATAGGTAATGTAGCTAGCAAATCAATTTGACATAAAATCATTGTTTTACATCTAAGATAGCTTGGATTTTCATTTGAAGTATCAGGTGACAACACCACAAATATTTCATAAGTGCTTGTTTTTGAACAGAACTTACCTTTGATACATACAATATAATTCTTATCACAGTACTGGAGAAATAATGCATTCTTTATCAATGCACCCCTAACAAACTAAGTATTTATTTTACCATCAAAAAGTGGGCCACTTGTATACGAGATTAGCACAAATCGGATTTTGACAATTCTTCTAATCATAACAGACCATTGTGAACTGAATGCATCGGTTTTCAGTAAGCCCGATTTTGTACTAGTAAATTGTACCATGGACACAATGTTTTTTATGCACAACGTCCTAGTCTTCACATGGCCGGGGATGAACCATCAGCCCTATGGATTTTATGTATGGATCTCACGTAGTTGAATTTACATAAAGTAGCAAGTCAAAGCATGCAATCGAGATAGAGAGAAATGCTGAAACCGCCGGCGATCTCAACGCTACGTGTTTTAACAGTTCAAGATGCCGATGTCACGTAGTATGACGGACGAATTAAGAAAACCGCTTTTAAATTAAAATGGTATATCCGAAATGTTCACATACTTCCGTAATTTCAGGCGAAACTATGTTCGGGAAGACAGAGTTGTTTTCTGGATTCCGTGAAAATCTGTCCCGAACTGAGGCAGCACTTAAAGCGTACTAACCTAAACCCGGCGGTGTGATTAATATCTATAAGGTTTTTTTATGGTTGATCCGAAGAATGGTTTCCGAAATCAGACGATCAGTTTCAAACGATAATCAAGGTATTTTAAAAGGTCGTAGGTAAAATGACTGACGACAGTTCTATTTTTGATTTGATGACCGCAAAAAATCGCAGAAGAAGGGATCGACAAAAAAGAAGCGCCTGATAAAGCTAGCATGTTCTGGACGTCACGATAATTGTTCTCTGTGGATTTTGTCTCAGGCTTACATTGCTGTTCCAAAAACCATCATGAGGCAGATCACATGGTGGCTTACTTTTGGTGCAAAGATGGAGATGATTTTGAAGTTTATTAATGAAAGAGAACAACGTGGTCCCCTTCTCAGAAGACAGAAACTGAACAAAAGTTTGGAAAAAAACATTTCGAAATTGATATTCTTTTTTTCATCCTCCTCTAGGTTACAATTTGTGTATAATTAAAAAATGACAGACATTGATAAAATTATCGAAGAAGAAGCTTAGAAGGTGATGACACCAGAGGCTTGCCAAAGCAAACTCTGGAGGTTGATAATGACAAAAGAGAAAAGCTGATTAAGCTTGTTGTTTCGGTTCAGAGCAAAGATTTTCTCGGAAAAAACTTACTTCGATGAATCTAAAACGACTTGACTGAAAGAAATCGAAAATTTATGCTAGAATATGAAAATCAGATAGGAGTTTTGATACAAAAAATCTAAAACAGCATATTATTTCGGATACTCAGCTTTTGTGAGATGGAATTCTACCTGGACATTTTACTCTGCAAGGAACTAGAAGAAAGTCTGGAGAAAGCGCCGTTTGAAAATCTACATTACTCATTGATTTCTAGTCTTTATTAATGTTTTGGGGATTGGTTGCCCCCCCAAGCCCCCCAGCACCATGGAAGCTTGGGCCTTGTGACATAATCATTTACAGCATGATGAAGCATGATGATTCTCTAGACCTCTACCAATCCCCCGGAGAGTCTTGAACATGGAGTAATCAAATCGATTGACAAAAAAACCCCTATCAAAGGTAACTTTGATAGATTTTTTTATGTTGATTTTTCGAAAGTGTACCTTTTGCCGGTGGTTTTGATTTGATTGCTGTAACCTCCTTTTAGATTTCGCACTCATTCTTGAAATACTACTTTCTGTGACATCTAATCTCTAGCTGTCACACCTCAAAACTTGGAAAATTTTCTCTTCATTTGTTTCAAAACACTTAGAATTTTATACATCGATGGCTCCCAGATTTTTTTTTTTTTTTTTTGGTTGTTTTGAGTTTCTTTTTGTTGAGTGAAACTATATATTTTTTCCAAGAATTTCATCAACCAATTTTTTTTCGAGCTATAATCCTGCGACATATGTTTCGACTAATGTAAAAAAAAATTAGAGCGTCTGAAATCGATAGAAAAGTTTTAGCTTCATTTGATTAATCTCCTGTAGAAAACGCTCGTTCGATTTTCCCTCTATGCTTATCTTTTTCTCTATGTAACACTTGTAGATTAAGCTATGTGACTTCTTGTTTGTCATTGTCAATAGGCTTGGATTTCATGATCAGATGGAATCTCGCCTTGAACATTTATAGAACATCGATGAACATAAAAACGCTTCTCTGTTTATCATAGACCTAATCGTAAAATTGTGCCACGGGCTTCAAAACTCTCATAGTCGTCAATTCAAATAGAACCATTCTCTTTGCCCCTAGTTTTTATATATCGTCGCGGGGCGGGGAAAAACCTCATATGTTCATTTGTACCTTTAAAAGAAAACCTCACTGTAGTAAAAATGGTTACATGACAACCCATAGTAACATTTCGATGACACCAAAACTGAATAATTTGCTGTAATTCCATGCACAGAAAGGTTTTCCTTTCTACATATATTTTAGGTAATTATTTACGCCAGATCTGAATAAAGGGGTATATGAATTTATTATCATATTGGCATAAATAAGCATAACACTGATTTACCAAAATGCACATATTACGTTTTGCACGGGGCCACTTTTTTACATATGAGGTTTGCATTTGACCTCTGAGTTACTATAGGTTTTTCCCGCCCAGCAACGATATTGAATGATGTGGTCGAGACGATTCAGACATTTATTTTTAATTTTTTTTTACTATAGTAGTTTTTCATTAATCAAAGCGTGTGGCTCAGAAAAAATATCATTTCTTTCAGGGGCTTCATTAGGAACAAATCATTCTTGCAAGAGCTTTGCTCGATTTTTGTCAGAAAAATTCTTCCTGCTCAATTTTGTTTCCTAATAAATAAAAATGATTAATAAATCAACGATCTGCAAACTCCAGCGTAACCGGCTCCAAAAAAAAAAAAAAGAACCGACTCCGGTAAAAGCAAAACCGTCACAACTTCCAGCAAAAGTAACAGCACCTCCGTCATAAAAAATAAAAAAAAATCCAAAAAAAAAAGTGGCGGCTGGAAAGGCGCTGGCTGCTAAAAACAAAGAACGACTCGCAAAGCTGAACGCTTTTGAAGAATCTCAAAAAGCTGAAGCAAAGCAAGTGGAAGTAAAGCAAGTAGAAGAAATATTAGAGGTCAGAGAAGAAAAGAGCGACCACAAATGGTTGTTTGTCATAGTGGAGTATCTCTAGCGGGATTGATGGCACTTGGTGGATATTTAAAATGGTCTTTAGCTCCAGCAAAGTCAAATCTAATTCCAGCTGCACCGCCACCTTCACCTCAACACTTTAAAGAAAACAAACATATTCGATTCGATGATTTCTAGTAATAATAAGAAGAAAGATGTCCGATAATCCAAACGTGAGCATCGTAAATTCATCTTACAAAGCGGGAACAATAAGCTTGCTTATTATGACTAATGCTTGGCTGATGAAGCGGTTTTTGAAAACAAAACCTTCAAATCTAAGTCAGTTAGATGTTGAAGATATCGGAAATTTGACTTTGAGTGTCTTTTCTGCAACTTGGATAAGAGACTATGCTAAAAAACAAGGATGGTTGCCTGCTGAAATAATAACGGGATAACTGTAACGCAACATAAACAAAAATATTGAGATTTAGTTTCTCAGGATTTTTTTTGCTGAAAATAAAGAAGAATGGTTGCAATCGCATAAATAGTAGGCGGAGCTTTAGTGAATGCTCTAGCTTTTACTGGAAGCATTTTTTTGTTTTGTTCGATGGGCAAAGCTACTGTGAAGCGGAAACAACGTCCAGATTGTCGATAGAAAAGCTTCAAAGAGATCGCGATTCTTGGAACCAAGCTAGACTTCAGAGAATCGACTATATCAACGAGCAGCTGAAGAGGCAGGATCACGCGGAAAGAACGTTCGAGGATGTTGATGAAGCGATGAGGCATTATTACGATATCACTGGAATTCGGTTGGATGCTCTACCGGAAAAACCTCAGCTGAAGGATTACTTGGATGAAAATCAGACTGAATCGATCGAAAAAAGAAAAAGATAAATTTCCCACGCTCCTGGGATGTCCTCTCGAGCTGCCCGATGAGTAAATTCTATAAAATCGACTCTGGTAATTCCAATTTCATCAACGTTTTTAATCAAAAGCAAACCAAGCGATTTTCAAGCAAATTTTACAAGGATTATACAAAGCGCATGTGCAGCCTTGAATCAATAAAGAATTTTGAACGTGATCGTACATCGCTCTTATTTGAAGAGGTGCTCGAATTTTCGTTATCCTTTTACAGAATTTGCAATGACACTCGGCGTATTTACTAATACAAGTCTTTTTAAAGACTTTTTTTTCTTTTTTTAAAGAAAGCATTTCTTATCTAGAATTTTGTTTTTAAAAAAAGGTCTGGCAACCCTCTTATATTAATAAAAGATAGTACAACACCGCCATCATAAAAAAAAAATGAAAACCAAACCACAAGAGTCTCAGTCAACTGCACAAAATAATAGGTGGTAGCAAACATTGTTAGTAAATACCGCTTTGCTATGTCACAACTCAGACAGCCCTCAAGAATAGTCTAGACAATAAGCACACAAATCCTCTACCATTGTTCTCCGCTTTACATGGCTAAATACTACCATCAAAAAAATACATATCACAGTCACTGCACAGCATTTAGAAAAGGCTGACGTCATGTACTTATAGTGCACAACGTCATACATAACGACCACCAATGGCTAAATTCCACCATCAAAAATACATATCACAGTCACTGCACAGCATTTAGAAGAAGCCGACGTCATGTACTTAATAGTCACTGATCTCTACACACTGGATAGGCAATCTCCACGCGACTGAATAGCGAGCCGGTTAATATACCGGAAGTTGCGCAGCGTCCCTTTTGCTCTAACCCAAAAAATTCCACTCGTTGCCACGGGTTTCCTATGGATTGGTTACTACATGTATGCCTTAATAAAGTACTTTTCCTGGCCAATATCTGAAAAAAATATCAATCATTTGCCATTTGTAGGTTTATGTTGTCCCGTTTTTTGCCTGAAATTAACTGTGGAGTAGAATTAAGGAATGTATTCTAGGCAATTTTGGCGACCGATTGTGATGGGTACCACGTCATAAGCCTATACACTGTAGCCACCTATTTACGTATGCACTTGCATTGCCCTGTAAAGCTACGGTACGAGAACTATGTGCTCTAAAAAGTCTATAACTTCATGATGGGATACTCAGTAATGGAGCACTATACTTCTAGTTCACTAAAATTATTATTTAATTCATGAGACTTTTCGCTGGATACATGTAGAAATGGATCTCATTAGGCCTACGCTTTGGTGCTTTTTACATTTATTACACGTCACTAGACTAGCTTATAAATCGCAAGGTCCCAGGACAAAAATTTCATTTCCTTCCATATTGTTAATTTTCCAATTGTTTAAACAACGATTTTTGTGCACTATACTGACCCCCCCTAGACTCAGTGCATTCTCTTTTCTTCAACAAGAATGTGATCCGAGGGGGGGGGGGGAATTCCGGGGTTTGTTTAGTACCCGTGCTCTATCCAGGGGTATCTGAAAGTTGACCCTAAAGGATAACAGACCAATTTTCAGTGAAAATAACCTCTTCACGGGAGTCTGACGGAGCCAGTTCTTGTAAAATTATACTTAGTCTAATTTAATAATCAGTATAATTTTTTTAAAAAATAAGGGGACCAAAATATGACATATCAAATTATACCACCTTGTGAGGAACCTTTCATCAATACGTTACTAACTAACACTTTAACATAGCCAATATACCAACAATAAACACACATACGTTTATTATGCTAGATATAGAATGGAACGAATAAAGTGCATACATTTTTCCGATTCTTATCATTGAACCAGTCATCAATCAACAACTGAATTTGATACCTCCTAGAACTTCATTATTGTGAATTGTATACCCCGAGAGGTTGTCCGCATTTGCAGCTAAGTCAATCTTTTTTTGAACGAGCATTGGTTCCCGAACCCAAATTCAACACCCCCATGAATTTATCCAATTTTTAAATAGAACTGCATGCCTGTAAAAGAGATACGAGGTCATTTCCAGAAATAAAGAATGCTTACCTCCGTCGATCGAGTCATTTTCAACAACATTTCTCGGGTGGGGGTAACCACCCCTATGATTTTCCTTTTTACAATCCTATTTCTATAAATTTTGTACGACAGTGCGTGTTTCTTCTTCATTGTATCCAATAAGTACCAACATTCCCAATATGATCATAAGGACATAAGTTAAGAAAAGAGTGAAAATACAGATAGAGATGGGTGGAGTTAGTAAAGCGGAAAAATAGTGAAGGAGGATTAATATCTAATGTATCTGTGAATGCTAGTAGTCAGAGCCCTTAGGCCTTCTTTCCCTGAATTATTGTCTGTGTAGCTGAAAACCTGAAATATGGCATTTAAAGACTTTTTAAAATATTTTGAATCACCCTATACAAACAATTTTAGTTGAAAATACCCACCCTACTCGAAAATCAAACCAATTAATTGGACAAACCTTGACATACCGCATTAATCGCCAAGTCTGTCCTTTTCCATAGTTTCCATAGTTGTACGTGCACGATCTGGTTCTTGGGTAGAGCAAAAGGGCCGCCGGGCAATTTCCGGTTTCCTCACGTTCGAGCGCCGATATCCATCCAGTGTAGAGATCAGTGCTTATAGTACACAACGTCATCCATAACGCTAAATTTAGCTTGTGTGGGTTGATGTTCTGTTAAGTACAAATACCTCCCAGGCCATAAAGCAGAACATTGTTATTTCATGAAGAATTAAATGGAAAAACACGGGTTCGCTGAGTTCACATACCTCGTCTCAGGCATGTTGATTGTTATGATCTGCAAGTCACTGCGTATGATTTCTACAATCAAGCTTTTTTAAATTAACCTTTGTTGCACATTTCTGTTTGCAACTGGATTTTATAAACAACATAGTTGGTAAATGAATTGACAAATCTAGCTGTCCTCATGCAGTCACTGCGCATTAATTGTAAAGTGAACGTTATATTAGATTTACCCTGGTCACCATTCTGTCAACGACGCATGAATGTAAAGCTAGGTTTAATATTAAGATTAACAGATTTATTTAGCAATTTTGTCTACTCAGTATTTCACTAGCCCAAGTCATAATTTATTCATCATGACAAAAAGCAGCCGTCTTTGGAATATGAGCAACTTGTCTGTATGGTTTTTAAGGTCAGTACTTATAGGGTAAGCATAATGATTAAAAAAAACCCGGCTAGGGTTTATCATTTTTTTTTTTTTTTTTTTTTGTGATGTCGAGGGAAATTACACGATGCAGGATGGAGAGGGAGAGTAGATGAAAAGAAGAGAATAAAGGTGTGTTGCTAAGAGTGAGCGGGGCTTAGAAGGAGAGGGGGATAGTATGGAAAGAGCCGAGGCAACTCTGTGTGTGTGTGGTTTACATAGGTTGTACAGAAAGTTCCCGTGGACGGATGTTTGATGTGTGCTTAGAGTGTCTACACAGGAATTTCTGGGAGGTATATGTATTTGGTGGTGGAGGGGGGGTGTGGATGGTTGGCTGTATTTTTTGTTGATTTTGGGCAGTTTGCACAGAAAGGCAACAGCACAAAAAAAAAAAAAAAAAAAAAAAAAAAAAAAAAACAAGACAAACAAAACCACTCAAACAAATGGGCCAACACTCGTTTTTATCCTTACTACATATATAATGTATTGTTTTCTTATTTTTTATAGTATAACATGTGTATGCTTACTTGTCACCCATCATTGCCAATAAATATCAATTTTGCTTGATGAACGGCGAAATATGAAAAAACCGTGATGTTATAGATTTTCTTACAAATACGTTTATAAATAAGCTCTCATTTAATGACGTAACTCCTTACGTCATATTAAAACTGGACTATGTTTTGTACTTATTTTTGAGAAATGACAATTTGTAGGTACACACTGATACCATACATGATGATAATTTGTCTCTTATTACGAAAAATTCGTGCCCCCCCCCCCCCCCCCCTTGGTCGTGAACGTAGGAGAAAACCCCTTGGTTGGACGAGGGTTAAATAGCAAAATGGGGGGGGGGGGGGGGGGGGACAGACACATTAGTGTCGTTTTGTACTTCCCTGTAATCGAAAAACTACTAGTTCGCAGAATTGCCCGAGGATTCTCGTCTACATATGCACTTGTATGAGTCTTTCAAATTTACACAGCTGCCGCCATTTTGACATGTCACGTGGTGACAGTAATTTACTGTGGAAAAGGAAGTTATGAAGTTATAACAGTTTTATTAAAAATAATAATACCCGGTTCAGACACCAACGTATTAATATCTATCATTTTGTTTTATTGCAAATAAGAACACATTAAATTTACTACAATAGTATTTTCTGCCGGGTGTCACTTTCTTCAAGAGTGAAAGTGAAAGACACTACACTGTATAAAATCACGATCGAACCTTGAAATTATGCTTTTACTTGGAGAGTTTGAATTCCCAATATCCTTTCAGATGTATTAAAAAATCAATCTGAACCCAAGGTTGACTTGAATTTTGATTAGAATACGTTTTGCTTTTGTCATTTCAGACCCAATTTCCTTAAGGTGTTTCCTGATGTAAGTCTATGTTGGAGACAACAATCTAACTTGGAAGAAAATTACTTACTAAAAATTACCCAAACTTCACAGTGCCCGAATTTGCCCGTTTTTTTTTTTCAATTTTGCCCCGAAGTTTGCCACATTTTAGTGAAATATGAGACCCTGGGCGATATTCCGATTTTACATTCAGAGAAAATACCGGGTTTTCGGCACATGATCCGTTTACAAAGCCTTGTTTAAATTGTACTGTACATCGATGCAATTTTGATGCACATGCATCAGCATTAATATTGATCTCGTAGTACGTTTTTATTTGCAATGGTTAATCCAACTCTATTTTAAGTAATTCATGTTTTTAGGAATAGACGATAATAAATCAGTTTCACATTGCGATAGTCAACAGTAGTCCCTAAGCGGCATGGCCCTATATCATTTATTTTTCCCATTTCGGTCTTCAACACATTTTGGTGGGCAAGGAGGCTGGGGGGGTCTATTCCACAGAGCGGATACGGTCTGGATGAAGAAGGGGGTTGCATACTATGGCACAGCACTATGATTTTCCCTTAAAATGTTTGACATCACGTGTAAAGTATAAATATATATAAATCCGATTGTTCTATTTTGTGGCTTTTGGTTAACACTTAACTGGGCATAAGGGGTTTGCATTTCCCAGTTAGTGCATAACGGTGGGGACCCCTAATATAACCACGTTCCTAAAGGATTGTTTAGATGAAATCACACATGTTTTAGAAGGCTATCAAACGTCAACAATAAAGAAATAAAACCTGAAGAAATTGTTCAGTAGAAAATTAGGGGCAAACATTGAATTTGATTTGCGCACAATGTGGAAAAAGACACTAATTGTTTTCTGTATTTTTCCTACGGCATTGCTTCACCTAGACTTGTGCTCATTGCTTTAATCGGTGAAGAATGAACAATATTTACCATATTAAGCACAAACAAATGTCTCATGCCATTATATATTTTTTAGGGTTACTTGTATAATTTACCATAGGTTCCTACAGTAATTTGCAACATGATGTATATAAAATATTATGGCTCCATTGGCCGACTATACTTTGCAAGATTTTTTTAATTTAATTATTTACTTTGTTTATGTCACTAGGTGTGTGCATTATGAACATCAGAATCCTCCTAGGGACCCATGCTAATTAACGCAAAAACGACGCGATGGATTTGATTTTTTTTTTGCACCAATGCAAGCGCAACTAAAAGTTAGACGAATACAAAAATATAAACCAAATATACTGCAGTGTTAAAAATCGCCGGCTGAAAAACAAAAATTGGGTACCCAGGAACCCCCCCCCCCACGCAGTTAAGTGTTAAAATGTGATATGACTTATAGCATTTCCAAACACATTCACAGAAATGTATCCCCAGTGAGCTATGTCCCTGTATCTCTTCAATGAAATGTTCATGGTTATGCTAATGTATTAAGCTTAAAGAGATAAGAGGGTATTTCCAGCAAAATATGCCCTGTCCCATTTTTAAAACAATTTTTACCAATATATTAAATCAAACCTGGAGGAATAAGCCGTAAAAGCCATCTTCATGTAATAATGTGCTTTTGTATTTTCTGTCGTGCATGACAGATATCCGATTATGCTTGTGTATGGGGCCGATCAGGACAGCAGGCAAGTTCAAAACTTATTTTTTTTTTCTTCTCTTGTCAATAAACCTACGAAATGTCCTCGGTTGGTATTCTACAACAAAGTGCAAATTTATACAAATTTGTATCCTCAGAAAATCTCCTCGTGTCCCTTTAAATAATGAAGACCGTCTTTGATTACGTCGAAATGTATGTCACAAATATATCCATGAGAATCTGCTAGAGTTATGCAACCTTATTCTGCGTGTTTTAATGTATTTTGACCTCATTTGCGACCTCTAGGTGACATTGAACTTAACCTGTGCAGGTGGTTCCATATCCAATGTTTTCCTAATTTAATTCTCTACCCCTCTCTGCCAATTTGGCTGTTTTGATAACACAATGCCAGCTTGTTTAGTGAACCATTATCTGCTTTACTAACATTACAATGCTGTGTTAAACTTCGGGACAAACTTGAAAAAAAAAAAAAAAACCGGCAACTTCGGGCACTGTCAAGTATGGTTTCATTTTTCTTTCCAAAAACCATACTTTAAGAAATACGGCGTTACAAAACATCCAAGTTTCAAAAGCCGAAAAGTAGGGGTAAAATAGAATCAATGTAACTCATCTTAGGACCATGAGCACAGGTCATGACTTGTTCAACTGATCGTGCCACGAAATCGTCAACAGAGGGCCGCTTTTGTCGGCGATGATCGTCGGGACGAAAGAGTACTCCCTGCTGAGAAGTGGCCTTTGTTGGTCTATGCTTTTACAATGTGATATAATTGGGATAATCGGCGTTGCGTAATGCAATTAGGGAAGAGCCTTCTCCTTCTCTACATCTATTACCTGAGACACCGCGCTGCCAAATTCGATACCAAATCATTGAGGCATGCGACCCAAACATGCGAAGGATTCAACACATGCACTTGGTTCACCTGCAAATTTCATATATTTCGGCAAGTGATTCATTTGCTTTAGAGCAGGAGCAGAATTTCATAGGGGCCTTATTTACCTCCCAATCCAGAAAAGGTTTGACACCTTTGGTAGTTAGTATGGACCCTCTACATCAATTCAAGGTAGGTAGTACTCTCAAATTGTGGTATCACTTTTTCAATAGGGGCCAATTTAAGTTTACACAAGGGTGAACCTTTTAAAATGCCCCAATCATGTTGAAATGTATGTCATATTGTCCGTCTAGTCATAAGGAATCCAAAAATGTATAGTTTGTACCACCTATGACCATTGTTTTTTTTTTTTTTTGATTATAGGGTAAAAATGACTAAATGGTTAAAAAGGTCAATCCTCAATTTTACAGGGGTTAAACATTAAAAGTTAATCTGAAATATTTAAATACTTGGTTGCAAATTATTGCCTGAGGTAAGAGGATCCCAAAAAGTATGTTTTTTTTTATTATTGTAAATGTGACTTACGGAATAAGGGTCAACACCAATTGGATTATGTTGCCCTATGACCTATTTTCTCACATAACATAATAACTATACACTGCATATGGTACAAACTATTCCTTATTTTGACGCATTAAGAGGGGATGGCCCGATTTAAGGATATGAAGTTCTCATCTTCATAGATTGGCCTTCACTTCAAAACCCCATCTGTAAAGTTTCGCGCCGAAATTTCAATCCGTTTTGATGTGAGAGCTAAAAACGTGATTTTGTAAGCCAATAGGGTGTTGTGTACAATTAATATTGGTCGACCAAAATGGGACACATTTTCGCTCATAACTTCCAAACCAATCATCTTTTGGCTCTAAGATTTCACAGGGTAAATGAGAAAAAATAGTAGCTTTCTTCAGATACCAAAAAGTTGACCACTTCCGGTAAAATCTGGGGCTTCTGGGGACGAGGCTACTAGCGATCGGGCCATGGACCTTTAAGCTAGATGAACAATTTCTTTCATTTTTCAACAAAATTGTAGCAACTTCTGATTTTGACCCCTGTACAAATAGAAATAGACCTTGTTTACCATTTTTGCCCTATAACTCCCAAACTAATGTGAATTTGGACTTTTATTATTGCAAGAGGGCGCTAATATAATTATCAGCCTCCTCGATAAAACCTCCTTCAAAATGATCGAGGTTTTACGGTATTCCATGTAAATTATAACCCTTACCAATATTACAAGTAGGTCCTCTGTATCCTGTTCCAGAGCAATCGCAGTAGTATCCCGCACTACCTCCATTCTGCAATATGCAAAAACCTCTATTCTTGCATGGGTTGCTTGTACATTGAGTTTCTGAAGCAATACAAATATTTAGACAAGAATTTGAAAAAAACAAACAAACAAACAAAAAAGAAAAGAAAAACACTCCATAACGGTGACAATTAACTGTTAGACATAGTTGGGTGTTGAAGTAGCAATGCAATTTGACACCATTCATGATAAAATCTGACAAAGAAAATGTGCAATTTTTTTCAAAACTTATCAATACAGCTAGTAATTTAAAACAGCTTAACCCTCTTCTTACCGAGCCTTTTTTGTGACCGGTTTAACAAGCGGTGAGGTGGTTACCACCACCCCCCTCAAGAGTTCGTTATAAAGCACCCGATGATTATGATTGTGATACCAGTGGAGAGCTATGGGCCTCCTCTTTAATTTTTCAGCTGTAAAATGATGGGTATTGGCTAGTTTTACAGAAACGTAGAGTTTAAGAGCCATGCTGTGCATAATATTTTCAAAAATATCATTGGGTGGTAAGCCCCCCCTTCGACTTTGACAGCATACCCTAACCCCATAGAAGGTGCTACCTTCAGATTTGTTGAAAGGATGAGAGAATGGTCATAGAAGCTTTTTACGAAAGCTTTTGTCATATTAGCGCAATTTAGCGCACCGTAGCAAAGTACACTGGGGTATTAACCGCCATCCCCCACACCCTTAAGACGATGGTTAATGCTGATTAAGGATAACAATCTAAACACGTAATGGTGTCAATTAAAGGAAAGGAACTTTAACAACTGTAACCTTTTGATGATGAACCAATTCAAACTATTCATATAAGCTATTAGCAGATGTATTTGACATATAACGATTTATGGTTACTCCAGCATCACCGTTAATTGTTTATTGTATCAGGGGAAAATATATTGTTTAAGCAGAGATCATCATCAATAATCAAACCCGCAAATTAAACTTTTGCATTGGTACATTTTGCAAAATACGTTGCTAGGTTGAAGCCATCAAATCAGGCCATGTCACAGGCCCTAAAACTACTGGCCATATGTCATGAACTGGGTACAAAAAATGTTACATAGTGCAAAATGACAAAAAAAAGGCACCAATATGTATTACTCTCAACACAACTTTTATTCCTTACATGTAAACTGTATATAGGTATACATTTTTGTTTTGGAAAGCTTATACTACAAGGATGTCAGATATGGCCAAAAGGGAGACAATATTCAGGGTGGGTAAAATTCCTATAGGGTGTAACGTAAGAAAAATTACATATTTTGTCATTTTAATATACCTCGGTCAATTTTTTTTCCAAAAATGTGCAGGTCAAAACAGATGTGGATTTTGAAAGACATGACAAAGGCCCTCCAAAAATAATAAAGGAGGGAGATAACTCATGTTGTTCTGTTTTGACATACAAGGTGGTCCAAATTCAATTTTATTTTTGACCAAAATGGTCATTTTGAAGATTAACTTCTTTTATTCAAGTAATAATCCTATATTTCTTCAAGAAAAATAAATAGGATATGGGTTTCTGTCCAAAGTTATGATCAAAAAGAAAGTATACAGGGCGATCCATGTATATTATACAGGGTGATCCGTGTATTTTAAAGGGTCATAGGCAAATATTTAAAGTCGCCCTGTAATTTACCATTTGGAGCAAAGATGAAATACATATATGTTAGTCTTGAACATTGCACAAGGGCCTTTCTTACTTATACTCAGTGAAATTTTTATTCCTAGCTACTAAACCTGTTTTGACATTTACAAACTCATCCTGAAATGCCAAATACAGGATCGGCGGCTATTGGAGCCAGATGTCTTCAAGGTCTTGAACCCTAAATTGCTTTAGTGTATTGTTTTCATGCATCATCTCTATTCCTATAAGTATAACCAATTTACATCATGCTTTAGTTGTATACTACGTTATACACCTTTCTTGTTTTGACTTGACATTACTCATAGAATGTCTCCAAACTCATGTAACTCCATAACAGTCCACCCCAAATTGCCACATTTTGGTAGAATATAAAACTAAAGAAGTTGGTCATGAAGTACATTATTAATGCTCATTAGCTAATTACCTTTTATATAATGGATACCAATGTGTGATTCAAAGAAGAGAATTTAAAAGATAATTAAATCAAGTTAATCCAAGTTTCTACCTCGTTTTGGCGATATTATTTTAGCACAGAACAGCTTAACATTCCCCACAATGCTCAAAAATTTGTACCTAATTAACATATAATTTACTAATTAATTAATTACTTATGGAAATATTAGTTTGTAATCATGAGTTAGATCTCTCAATTCAGGAATTGTATGATGGCCATTTGAGCCCCACAAGTGTTTTAACTTCGTCTACTTATTTAAATTTATAGGCGATGCGTTTTCACCCGTTTTGTGTGTAATGTCTATGGTCCCTCCCCCCCCCCCCCCCGCCTATCCCCCGTTCCCAAGCTGAGTTTTCGACCGTAAATCTCATAATACTAATCCAAAATGTCAAAATCAAAACTGAAAGTTCAAACCTTTCGCAACATAATTATACTGTATCCTTAAAAATAATAGCCGAGCTTAATTCAAATTCAAAGCACTCTGGATTCTAATTAGACACATTGTTTATCATTGAAATCTCAACAAGAGATTTATCGCCTCCGGTATTGCTATAACATTACTACTAGTGAATCCTTGCAAAAATTGCAAAAATAAACGGCTAAATATAGGGGAAATAAAAAAAATAAAGGGCAAATATACTCTAATACAGGGGAAATGAACAAAAAATATAGGGGAAAGCAAGGACAATAAGAAAATTACAGGGAATAAAAAATGTGTATATATTTTTACTTGAACTTGGGTCACCGTTTTTCCCCTGTATACCAGCACCAATTTTAATCTCATTAGAAAGATTATGCGCTGTCCCCTTACCAACAGTACAATTAATTTCCTCCGTATCCTGTGCCAGTGCAATTGCAGTTGTATCCCGCACTACCGTCATTCAGCATGCTGCAAATACCTCTTCTGGCATGGTCTCTATTGCACACAGATGCCTCTGATGCCATAAAATATTTAGAAAATAAATTTGAAACAACTAACAAACAATACTCCATAATGGTGACAATTCATTGTTAGACATGCAACCCCCTTTTCCCCTAGCCCCCCACCCCCCGATGAAAACGCGTTTAACACAAGAACACGCTCGCCGTATGCATGTTTCCCACGCTGTGCACACTGTTTGACCGGTCCTATAACCTTTGTGGGGGTTTAGTATCAGTGAGTACGAGTCAAAATAATTCAGTTAATATACCATTTGTTGATTAAAGTTATGGAAAACTTAAAAGTACGCCCTACAAAATTACATGGGATTATCTTTTATCCTCTATCAATGTCCCTATCTTTTTGGGGGTATGTTTTATTTTTATGTGTAAAATATATCGCTGGCTTCCAATGGCCTAGACTATCATTTGAGAGCAATTGAGAAATGTCATATTTTGTGAACATGGTGCCAGTTGCCGCTTTAATTCCTTAGACTTATTTTTTTAAGTCTTAACCAACTGAATTAGTGACAAAACCTTTTTTGGGACTTAAAAAATTTAAATCCGTGAAAAGACTTACTTAAAGTAATCCTTTTTGATTTGAAAATAAACCTTGAAATTTAAGTTCCAAGGGTTTCACTCCCGTTTGGTGCCTAAGGGGGGGGGGGTTCCCCAGAAACCACTTTCCCGAGAGAATTTTTGCACGAAATTCGATACCACATGTGAAGGATGATAAGACAAACCCAAATAAAGCAATAAAAAAGAGATTATAAAAAACAGGTGTCCCTAAAACATTTGTTTTCAAAACCACGGAAAAATGGGCCACAAAGACGGAAAATTCCAAATGAGCCTTGCGCTTACATCAACATTTTGAAAACTTATTTTATTGTTGATATATTCTAGAAGACCCACATTACTATATAACACAAAACAGCAGTTTTAGGGAATCCTGTATGTTTTAAGGGTGTTGCAAATACACGTCATTTTCCCATATGAGTTTGTACAGTAAACGGTTGGCAATAAACATGATGAATTGTATGTTTTCAACACATTTCAAAGGGTTAATTATTTTATTGTTACTAATTAATTGTTACGTGCACGTATATGTGAACTGATATCAGCAAAAAAAAAAAAATTGCTTTGGTCTCGGTTCTTCTTGCTGTTTTAAAAATATTCTCAAATGGACTTCCGTTAGTGCCCAAGGGGGTTCAATGGAGACCCCCCACTAATTAATCATTAACGGCTGGCCGATTTTTATTTATTTTGGTATGAAAGAAGCGCATTTAAAGTAGCCAGTTACAAAAAATGTCGGCGAAAAAATCCCACGCGTTAAAGCGGACAGTGCGAAACAAATTTTGGGTGGTCCCTAGGACCCCCCCCCCCCTTGGTCAATTAAGTGTTAAATGAGGTAGAACTGTTTTTATTAAATCATTTAAGATTATATTTTGAATCTAAAGGAATTGTTTTTTTAAATCCCAAAATGTTTGTCACTAATTCAGTCACTTAGACTTAAAAAATAAACCTAAGGAATGATATCGGAACGGACAGGATAAAAACAAAACATAACGAGTTTGAGTGAGCGTGCAAGCTGTATTGCCGTCGACAAAAGCGTATTGCCACCATTGGGTAACTCAGTGGTTAGCACAAACCCACACTAATAGGCAGGTTAGAAATTCCACAGCCACTCTTTCACGAATTCAGAGGATTTAACTTCAGTGGTTGCCACAATGCCACAAGATAGGAGGTAGGAATTCCACAGCCACTTTCACGCAACGTATCATATCAGATTAATTAGAGGTAGGCACAAAACACACGGATCGGGCAGGGCTAGAAAAACCACTGCACTTTTCACGAATTTATCCTATCCGATTATTTCTTCACATAACATCACTCAGCAATAAAATACAGAGGGTAGCCAAAACCACCACTTTGTCTTGTTGGAAGGGTAGAACACATTCCAGCCAATTACTTGTATATGATTAAGCAAACACACACCCCCACACTTACACACACAGATATGAACACACCTTGTTGCACAATGGGGAGACCAAATTAAACGCATACACATACTGAGCATAGATCATAATTATTAATTGCAACACACAATACGCAAGAGGGGGGGAGTCCAATTAGCATTACCAGTAACATTAAATATACTATTCATTTGCAACATACTTATTTATATAATGACTCAGATGGGGAAATCTAGCCACATCTATATGGACGCGGGGAAGTAAACCACAGCAGTCCCTTAAGGTTATCATAATGGTAACAACGAATTGAAAGGAATTAAAAGTTTATATATAATCAAAGGAGGGTATAAAAAGTCAAACAATTTGCCACCCAAACAAGTTCCATATCCAAAGGAACTTGGCCAAACAAGCCTTATCAAAAAGAACTTGGCAAACACAGGGATTTCAACAAAAACTTGGCCCAACAAGTTCCTTATGCCAAAGGAACTTGTCCCCCCCCACCCCGCTGCCGAAGAAGAATTACAATGGTCGGTTTACCGTGAAGAACAGAACCAGCTGCGACGAAAGCCACAATACATTTTGCGAAAAAACGGAAACCAAAAAATCAAAACGAGGATAACCCGAACACAATTCGAACCAAACACCATCCATTACCGGAAACAAACAACCACCAACAAACATAGTAGAATAAACCCCTATACGACCTCAAAAGCCGATTATCAGGCGTGAA